>MASP02000005.1:88255-214288 GCA_001693025.2 Colletotrichum lindemuthianum | reverse complement strand
ACAAGTCGTCCACTTGTTGTCTGGCTGCACTTAAGTAGGGTGTTCTGTAGCGTGTTCCGTACGGAGCTGGCCCGTAACAGTTAGAATACTTAGAATTTAAGGTAATAAATTATTTATTAATTTCTATAGGAAGTTCTAAAGTAATTAGGGACTTATAAGTAGTCTCTATAGTGGACTATAATATATATATAAAAGGTATGATATATTAAATAATGTAAAAAGCTAAGAAGGAAGTAGTATAATAGACTAATATAGGGGAGAGAATTATAATAGAGTTTTATAATTTTAAAGAAAGTTATAAAAAATATATATTTATTATAGTTTTTATAGATTAAGTAATAGGTTTAGTATAGAATTTCTACTTTTGTACAAGGATAATAGGAAAGTTTCTGAATATTATTAGAAAGTTTCTTAACTTCCTAAAAACTATATATAAGATATTAATTAAGACGATTAAGATAAATAATAAAATCTAGAAATATAAAGAAATTTAGATAGATATTTAAGAGAGAGATATTAAGTTTAAATTCTCTATACTAAATATTTAGATTTAAAAAAGAGAAATAGAGAGGGTAATAATAGTAATTAAAAGTATATAAAGTCTATAGTAATTAGGATATCTCTTCCTCCTATCTTCTAGTCTGAAATTCTAAAAGTTATAATATATACTTATAACTATATACCTTCAGCTTCTTAAGGCTAGAAGATATTATATAAGTAATTTTATTATTACTTCTGGAAAGATAAAAATATATATATAGTAACTTCAGATCTCTCTTACTTAAAGATATATAAATACTAAGTATATATAATAACTTAAGAAGTTTAGCTTAAGTAATATTACCACTAGAAACTTATACTAAAAGTATTCTTAGGATGTTTGGTTAGTTATATTTTAAGTAACTTCTTTAAAATCTAAAATTCTCTTTAGAAGGAAATCTTTATAATAAGGAATATAATTTTTAATAAAAAAAAAGCTTTTTAATAGTAACTTAAGGAATTTTATATTAGAAATCTCTTACATAAGTTTTAAAGAGATCTAGAAGAAGATTACTAAATCTATAAAGTAATTAAAAAGTACAGTTATAAAGTAAGATATTAATAAGAAAGTAGATTAAATTATAGAATCTTCCTTAACTACTCTAAACGTTAAGTAAATAAATATTTAAAGTCCTTAAGAGAAACCTGATTCTTAAGAAGAACTATTTTTTACTAAACCTAAATTTAAGCTTTAGCTTATACTACTAACCTCTCTAGAATCTATAAGTTTTATAATAATATTTCAGGAGGTATTTAGTATTTAGTATAAAATAGAGAGGTGGATATAGTAGAATTCCAGAATAGTAAATATAATATTATAAATATTCTTTTAAGTTATTTTTCTAGTAGGATATAAAATATATAAAAATCTTAAAATTTATATAAAACTAGTTACTATATTTAGTAGTATAAAAAGCTGGACCTAGGCTTATTTAACCAGAAAGTAATGTAAAATACTGTTTATTTAGAACTAAGGAGTAAAAGAGAAGTCTTTATAAGTATATAGAAAAGTCTGTATATATAATACTATATAGAGCCTACTAGAGCTCCACCCGGGCGAGGGGGTTAGCTTCAGATATCTAGATACAGCCCTAGCTGAATATCTAAATATAGCCTATAATATTACTTCCCTCTTCCCCAGCTGCTATCCAGCTGGAAGCTATAAGCTGGATCTCTATTATTATCTATAATTAGCCTATATATTACTTTATACTACTCTAGAGCTACTATATTTATAATAGTATTAATAGGCTCCTATATAGAGTTTATATACTCTTCCTATTTAATAAAAACTTCTTATTAATATCCTCTCTCTACTTAGTATATTCTCACAGTAAGAATACTTTTAACTAGCTATTTAACCTCCCTATTATTATCCACTAGTAGTAGCAACTAGCTATTAACTATAACCTACCTAAGCAGCAGATTAGTAATAACTCTCTAGAGTAAATTTATATAGAACTATAAGTAAATAGACTCTAAAGTATCCAGCTTTATAATATACAGTAAGAGGATCTTTACTACTATATACTTATAATATAGTTAGGTTAGTTTTTAGTTTAACCTTAGTAACTTATAGTTAGATATATTTAATTATATTTTATTGCTAACTTAGTATTAATCCACAGAGGACTAGATCTTATTCACTTAAGTTTCTAACTTCTACTAAGTAGTAGCTATCTCTATATAGATATATATTATTATTAACTATATTCTCTTAACTAACTAGTAGATTATAATTTTACTACTACTAAGTAGTTCTATATACTCCTTAGTAACTAAAATAGGATTAATATAATATTTATAATCTATAAAGAAAAATATAATCCTTATTATACTATACTACTAGTTATAGAAAGCTAACTATATAATAAGTAGTAAATTACCCTAATTATCTTGGGACTAGTAGGTAAATATCCTTAAAACTACTTGAATCTCCTAAGTATACTATTCTATAATCTTATTAGTCTATAGGTAATAATCAGTATTTAATAGATATATAATATTTATTAACTTATAGAACTCCTTCTAGAAGTAATTTACTTAGTTAGATTCTTTATTACTTATAATAAAATATAATATTCTATAGAAGTTATAATAGTAACTAAGGAACTACTAAATATATACCTCTACTTCTATTATATCTATCTCCTCTAATATAGAAGTTTTACCTAGTTAATTAATAATAAGCTAGAAGTAATAGTTACCTTATCTTTTTATAGAAAGTAAGTTAGTAATAAAGTCTATTAATAGATTAGAATATAACTAGTTAGATATTAGTAGAAATTTCAGGAATTCCTTCTTAACCTACCTCTAAATATAAATACCTCTATATATATTATAATTATATATAAATTAGTAGATACTCTATAACTATTCAGACTAATAGAACTATTATCTTATAATCTCTAGTATATTATTATATTCTAAATAGCTTATAGGGGAGAAGTTATATAATTTCTATATTAGCTTAATTCTAAACTTATTAAGGAAGCTATTACTCTCTTTACTACTTAGTATCTAAAATCTCTCTCTAAAAGTAAACTATCCTAGTATATTAATAATATACTGAGTAATCTAGACTTTAATATAGAAGTTAGGGGGTAAGCTACATTCCTCCTACTAGATTATTATAAAGATCTATTAGTATAAAGAATCTCTCTCAGTAATATAATTCTATATCTCTTACAGATCTAATCTTCCTTTAAAAACCTTAATACTAATAATATCTATATACTCTACTTAGAATCCTATAGAGATAGCAGTATTCAGAATAATCTATATTACTTATTTTTTTTACTTCTTATTATTCTACTTTTTAGAAATATCCTATTCCCTCTAGGAGAGAGTATTAAAAACTACTATTTAGATATCCAGTTAGTACTTAAAGTAAAAGTTATATTAAGATAACTTTTCTACCTACTAATTTTACTTCTCTATAAATTATTATTTCTTTATAAAATACTTAAGATCCTTATAGTTAGTAAGGATCTTGAACTTCCTAATACTTTATAGTTCCACCCTCCACACTTATAAATATTCTAGTATTATAAGAAGTTCCTTATTATAAATTAGGTAATTAAACTTTATAGAAGTTAGATATTAGAAGTAAAAAACTATTAGATACCTCATTCTAACCTTATCAGTTTAGGTTAATATACCTCCTAGAGTATACTCTAAATAATCTATCTTTACTATTATTAGAATATCAGAATTAAATATCTATAAAACTAATTCTATAGTAAAGAGTTATTTTAGTATAAGGAAAACCTCCTACTACTTCAGTCCCTAGTCAAAAAAAACTAACTTCCAAATCAGGTAATTTAAAAGCTTTATAATAATACTATACTAAAGTATAAAAACCTTATAGTAGTTTATAAACCTAAAGAAACTATAGATATCCTTCAGTAAACTAAGAAGAAACTAGTTAGTAATAATTTCTAACTTCTCAGAATTATAAGAGAGACCCTTTCTAGCTATTATAATATACCTAATATACTTAATTATAATAACTAAGAACTTACATTTCTTAGGATTTAACTTAAAGTCTATATTAGTAAGGTAGCTAAATATCTAATAAACTTTCTCCTTATACTCTTTTTACAAATTACTAATATAAATAAAGATATTATTAATATATACTATAATAAAGTTATCTAGAAACTATTATAAATAGCTATTAATATACTATTAAAATATAATAGGAATATTAGTAAATCTAAAAGAGTATACTATCTATTTAAAGAGGCTATAATATATCTAAAAAACTATTTTCTCCTAATCTACTTTATTAATTCTAATCTTATAGAATATAATAATAATATTAAACTTAGTATACTAATAGGTAGTAGTAACCCTCCAGAAAGTCTCTAATATAAGGAGGAAGAAGTAATAATCTTTCTTTATAATTATATTAAAAACTTTATAATCCACACAGAAATATATTCCTCTACTTAACTTTCTTATAAAAAAGACTAAAATACCAGTAGAAAAACTATTTACTTTAATAAATTCCTTATTAAGTAAATTCTCTAGGATCTTCTTAAATACTAGAAACTCCTCCTATAATATATTATAGAGAGATCCTTATAGGAGATCTAATTTCTATCCCTTATTATTAAGAATTAATAGGATATAATAGTTTACCCCTAGTTAGCTGGGAGGTAGTTAATATACTAAATCTAGATAGAAAAGATTTAGGAATTTCTTTAAAATATTTATAGGAATATAATTCCTTAAGTTCACCTCTATTTTTAAAGCTAACACTTTCTTAATATTTACTAAACTAATAGATATAACTTAGTAGAAACTTAATATTTCACTAATATACTATATAGTATACTAATAGACAAATATAAATAAATTAGTATTAAGTAACTAAGCTAACCAGATCTCCTTAAGTTATACTAACTTATTTTAATATTCTAAATATATTTTTATATTATTTTTCCTATATATTATCTATTAAACTTTAGTATTATAGATAATATAATTATCCTCTATTTATAGCTACTTAAGATATAAAAGTAATTATAAGCTTTCTATAATATAAATATAAATCTTCTATATATAGTTACTAACTTCTAAAGTTAGAATAACTACCCCCTAAATATTACTAAGTGATAGCTTAATAATATATCTCCTTATCTATGTTTTTAACTTATTAACTAGCAGGAGGCGAAATTTCTTTATAAGAGAGATATTAATAATAATATAAATATTATAACCTATATTAATAAGTATATTAATAGAGTAACCTCTATTAATTCTAACTTAAATAATAACTAATTACTAGTTACTTACTTATTCTTTTTACTATTATTTCCTTTATCTTATTATTTCTACTTTAGTTAACTTTAGAGTCTAACTTCACTCTAGAGTTACTTTTTTTCTAAATCCTTATTATTACTAGGTAGAATAATATTATCCCCCTAGTTATCTTCAGTATAATCTAGAGTAATTATAGTTTTTATAACCTTTATATTAGTTTTCTTATATTTTTAAGCTTTATAGTTCCTATAGATATAACTTTTCTTACTATATTTAAAGTATTAGTAAGTATCTTAGCAGTCTTTAGAGTGTTCCTTAGAAGTAGAAGAGAAGCTACTAAAGTTTTAATATTATTATTACTTCTTAACTATCCTAGTTATTATAATATTACCCTCTATATTATAAGTAGCAGGTCTCTAATAGAGCAGCTAGTAGTATACTAATAACTTCTTTATATATTTAAGCTTCTAAACTATATTTTAAACTTTAGATAACTAAAATCTATACTCTATAGGAAGATTAACTATAATAAATAGCTTCTTAAAATAGAAAAATAAAATAGCCTCTAGTAAGAAAATTTAGATTATATCTAGTTATATATACCCTCTAGTATTAGCTAGAATCTTTTTAAATTCAAAGTAGAAAGATAGTTAGATATTTATTTTCCTTCTATCTAAAACTCTATAGCTAAATAATAACATAAAACTAACTATTAAGATCCAGATAAATTCTATTTAGGTAACTTATAAAATTATTTAGATTATAGAAATTCTCCAGCTTTCCTACTATATAGAAGATTTTAACTACTTACTAAAAACTAAAGTCTAAATAGAAATAAATTAGATACTAATATTCCTAATTACTATTAAAAAAATAGTAGTTAATCTTAAACTTAACTTTTATCTATTAGGCTTACACTTAATATTCTTTCTACTTATCTAAAAACTTTAGAAGTAAGGAAAGAAGCTTCCTTTAGTAGTTAGCTACTAATAGGGATATAATAGTATTATTAACCTTAAAAGCTATTATCCTAATAGATATTATTCTAGAGGTTACTAAAGTATCCTAATATAAGCTAGAGATATCTATTATAGTAGCTACCTAAAAGTTACTACCTACTATAGTATCTTATTTTACTAACTTATATGAAAGCTTATTAATCCTCTAGTAGAGAGAGCTTAAAATATATTATAACTACTACTAAAATAGTTTACTTATAGAGTTACTACCTATAGGAGTATCCTAGGAAGCTCCAGTATCCTCTATTATTCTTTATATTAGTTACCTATTATATAGTATTATATCCTAGAAGCTACACTTAACTAGATTATATATTTAACCAGTAGGAAGCTACACTCTACCCAGTATTATCTATATAATAAATAAAACTAAATTCTAAATATATAAAAGGCTGGACCTAAGTTTATTTAACCAGAAAGTAGCGTAAAATACTATTTATTTAGAACTAAGGAGTAAAAGAGAAACCTTCACGGGTATATAGAAAAGTCTGTATATATAATACTATATAGAGCCTACTAGAGCCCCACCTAAGCGAGGAGGTTAGCTTCAGATACTTAGGTATAGCCCTAGCTGGATATCTAAGTATAGCTTATAATAAATAGATACTTAAGGTCTAACTAATCTAAAAACTTTAATAAGGTAGATATTTAAAATATATAATAAAACAATAGCTACCAGATAAAGTAAGTAAGAAAATCTATAAGAAACTTCTAAGATATTTATAGAGATATCTACTACTCTTAAGTAGTCTAAAGAACTTAAAGTAAGATTAAGAAAAACTTTATATACTTTTAGGAAGATTCTAGTTATTATTATATAATATAAAATCTTTAAGTTTTTAAAGTATATATTAGTAAGAATTACCTTCTTTTTGAATATCTTACTAACAGCTTATAAGTAGAGAAGAGTATCTAAATTATACTAAAAAGAGTGTAAATTCTTAAGATTTTTACTTACTAATATAAAGTTTTAGAGAGGCTAAGAAAATATTTTTATAAAGTTACTAAGTTTTAAAGTTATAGAATAAGGTTAATAAGCTAACTGTAAGAGGTTAAATAATCTTTAGTTACTATTAAGTTTTTATATATAAGCTTAATAAATATAGGTAATTATTTAAGTTAAAGATTTACTTAGTAATATAAGAAGATTAATAACTAAAGAATATATATAATATTTATATACTAATATTAATAGGAATATTATTTTAGATATTTATAGTAATTATAGTATAGTTTAACTTTAAGCTTCTTTAATATAATATAGTTAATACTTTTATCTATATAGATATTAATAAAGAAATTTATATAAAGATACCTCTAGAGTATAAGAAAAAGGGGAAGATTCTAAAGTTTCAGAAGATACTATATAGTTTCTACTAATTACTTATCTTTTAGTAGTAATATTTTAAGAAGAATCTAAGAGATTTATAATTCTCTTATATTTCTAAAGAAGATTACTATTAGTAAAAAACCTAGATTCTATTTTTCTTCTATATTAATAATTTTACTCTAATATATATAAAAATATATAAAAATCTCATAAGAGAGATTATTAGAAATCTTTAATTATAATACTTTTTTAAGGGAGAGGAGAATTTAAAGTAGTTTCTAGATATTAAGATATTATATAATTAAGAAGCTTGAAAGTTATAGTTTTTATAAGTTATATATATAGAGAAGATTTATAAATTTTTACTAGAAAGTTATAAACTTAAGGAGAGAAATTACTTCCTCATAGTATATTTAGAATTCCTTCTATATAATAGAGAGGTTTTATATTAAGAGATTAACTTCTACTAAAAGAAAATAGATATTATATTATATATAATAATAATAATAAGATTAGATCTAATATTTACAACTAGTTAACTAATTTACTTTAACTAAAATCTACAGTTTTAATATTAAGAGATAGTAAATTAAGTATTTAACTATATCTATAAAACTTAGTATCTATATTTTAAATATAGTATAGAATCTGGAAACTTAGAAGATATTTTAATAGTCTCTTCTAATATAAACTTTAGAGATAATATATAAGATTAAAAGAGCTCTTAAGGTTTTAGAATATAATATTTTAGAGATAATATTATTTAGAAAACTATAAAGTAATTTATAATTACTATATTAATTATAAAAGCAAAATTACTTTCTCTTCTTTAGTAACTAAAAAGATATTATTTATAAATTATCTACTAACCTTATTATAACTCTAACTATCTATAGGAAGTTTAGAAGTAATAAGATTCTCTATCTCTAAGAATATACTAATAATAATTGAAATTAAATATAATAACTTCTAAATAGTAAGTTTAATAATAAAAAAACTTATAAAGTTTTAAACTTATTGAGAATATATAGATATTTATAATTACTAATTTTATTAAGAGATCTTTAAGAAGAGATGATTAGTTACTTATACTACCTTAGTATAATTTATAGTAGATAGTCTAATAAAAATATTATCTAAGTAGTAGTTTAAGAAGTTCTAAAAGTAATTTAATTCATATTACTAAAGAAATCTCCTTAAGTAAAATTACATTAGTAACTTTAAGAAGAATAAAACAATATAACTTAAGTTTTCTTAGTTAGAGTTAGTATAGAATATAATTTAATTAGAGACCTTATAAACCTATAATTAAATAGACTGAAAATATAAGAGAATAAAGTATTCTTTAATTTAAAGCTGAAATTTATAAGTAAAAAAATATATAGAGTATAAGGTTTATTATTAAAAATAAATTCTCTAAAGCAAAGTTTAAAATTAGAAACTAGATTACTATTTTGAGAGACTATTATAATAAGCTACTTATTTATATATATTAAGAAGAAATTTAAAGAGGATATCAAGAATATGATTCCATAGTATAATAGAAAGATAAAGCTTAAGTAAGTAATATAAGTTAGTAATTAGACTTTCAGCTAAAGGAGGAAAGTTAATATTACTAATATTATTAATAATAAAGTCTGTAAGAAATAGAGTAATAGTAAAAGAAACTATAAAAACTATAGATACTATAGAAATAGCGTAAGAAGTAAAATTACCTTTAGTAGTAAAAGTCGAAATATAATAATTATTATAAATAGCAGTAATAATATTATAAAGCTTTTAGTATTTAGTATTCTTAGTTTAAAAGTATATAAGTTAGAAATTAAATTAGAAACTTTAGGAAGGGGTATTTATTATAAATTTAACTATCTTATTATTATATATAGTAAGGAACTCTATATAGAGGTAAATAGTTACTTTTATATTTAGTTTATAAATACTATTAGATATAGAATATTTATAGTAGTAATAGAAGCTTTAATAGTAAATATTAAGTTAGCTTTAGTTTTTAGTTAGAGAAGAGAAATAGCTAAGATAAAAATTATGGAATTTACTTTTATTATTCTTACTAATATATTTATATTTATAATCTAATAAGGTTAAAGTTACTTTAGTAGCTTTTATAGTGGGAAAGCTTTTAGAAGTAGTAGCTTTGTTTAGTTTCTTAGCTATAAATATAGAGAGTTTAGAGGTAGATATAAGATATTTTACTAAATATTTAGAATAGTGGGAAGTATTCTTCTTAACTTCCTTGTAATTAGAATATTCTTTATTATAGATAGTAGTTTTATTACTAATAACTTTATTAAGAGTAGTTTTAGTTATACTATTAATTACTTTCTTAATATACTTAATATTAGTAGAAGATATATAGAGAGAAGTAGGAATCTCTTTAGGAAAGTTATTATAAGTGAAAGAAGATATTTTAAAATCATTATATAAAGTTAGTAATATAATAGTAAAAAGGTATTCTATTTAAGAGATTATATACTATTTAATAAAAGATTAAAGCTAAAAAAAAGAAAAGTAAATTTTATAGCTATATAGGAAATTAAATAACCTATACCAAAGTTTAGAATATTTAAGCTAATAAGAAGCTAAGTTTAGAAAATAAAATTAGCTTTTCTCTAACTAATTAAAATCTTACTTATATAACTTATAGTTATTATTTACAAAATTATTAAAAGATACAGAGAGTATCTATAGTAATTTTAAAGGAATTCTAAATAAAAGAATTTATTTTTAAGTTTATTTATAAGGTATATATAGATAGGGAGAAATTCTGGAGATTTCTCTCTGGGGGGGCGTATTAGATTGAGAGAGATATACCTCTAGTATATACCTTATAGAAGTATTTATATAGTCCCGAGAGGTATATAATAGATCTATAGCCTTATAGGCTATTTTTAGTCTAGATAATATAACATAAATAATTTAATAAATATACATTTATATCTTTCCTTTATAATATATACCTTCTAAATTTATTAGCTATTATATTAACTAACTATACTTACTGCCTGAGGTGTCTTCTGTTTAAATAATTTCTCAGCTTCAGCGTATCTATAGGGTTTATAAAGTAAAAGCTAACTATTAAGTGTAACTACCTAAATAGGATCCTAAGAGGTATATAGTTTAAATAGTTAGAAATCTTTAATATAACTAATAATAATTATACTATTATAAGCTACTGAAACTATTAGTATTAACTTCAAAAGTCTGTAGCTAATTTCTATTTAAGGATTTTACTATTTCTATAATATTCTTTTAGTATAACTAATATTAAACCTTTTTAGAATAATCTTTCTATAAATATAGAGATCCTAGAGGTTAATATAAGCTAAATAAATTAAATTATTTATATTGTATTATCTAGACTAGAAATAATATATCAGGCTACAGATAAACTATATGCCTGTTAGGAGTATATAAATATACTTCTGTAAGATATATACTAGAGATATATCTCTCTTAATTTAATATATTCCCCCAGGGAGAAATCTCTAAAGCTTCTTCCTACCTATATATACCTTATAAATAAACTTAAAAAAAAATTCTTTTATTTAAAACTTCTTTAACATTACTATAAATACCCTTTATATTCTTTTATAAAGTATTAAATAATAACTATAAGTTATATAAGTAAGATTTTAATTAGTTAGAGGAGGATTAATTTTATTCTTTAAGCTTAGTTTCTTATTTATTAAGATATCTTAAATCTTAGTATAAATTATTAATCTTATTATATAGCTATATAGTTTATTTTTCTTTTTGTTAGTTTTAATATTTTATTAAATAGTATATAATTTTTAAATTAAATTCTTTTTACTATTATCTTACTAACTTTATATAGAGATTTTAAGATATCTTCTTCTACTTATATTAACTCTCCTCAAGAAACTTCTATTTCTCTCTATATATCTCTAACTAATATTAAGTATACAGAAAAAGTAATTAATAATACTACTAAGTTTACTATTAATAAAACTATTAGTAATAAAGTTATTATTCATAATAAACAATGAATATTTTCTACTATTTTAAGTATTTAGTAAAATACTTTATATTCCCCCTAGAATTCTCTATACTTACTATTGAGAAGCTAAAGAAAGCTATTACTTCTAAAGACTCTCCTATTACTAAAGCTACTAAAGTAATTTTAACCTTATTAGGTTATAAATATAAATATATTAGTATGAATAGGAAGGATAAGCTTTAGAATTCCTATTTTAGCTACTTCTCTTCTCTCGCCGAAAGCTAAAGTTCATATAATATTTACTACTAAGATCCTTATTATTACTATAAATATTATATATCTAATAGTATTTATAAGCTAAATATAAAAGTAACTATTTACCTCTATATAAAGTTTCTTTCTATATATAATAATAAGATAATTAGAAATTCAGTAAATACTTTTTTATAAAGTTTCTAATTAGATTTATAACTTATATACTTTTAGACTAAAACTTCTAAATATTAAGAGCTTCATAATATTATTACTATTATCTCTAATAACTATTATATTTCTACCTCTATTACTAAAAGTAATTTTACTTTTTATACTATCTCTATAGTATCTATAGTTTTTATAGCTTCTATTACTTCTACTTTATCCCTTACAGATTCTTTTATTAGTAATACTAATAATATTAATTTTCTTCCTTTAGCTGAAAATCTAATTACTAATTTCTATTACTTACTTAAACTTTACCTTTCTATTATATTAAGTAACTATATCTCTAATATTCTCCTTAAATCTCTCCATAATATATATAAGTAAGTAGCTTACTATAGTAGTTCCTTAGGATAGTAATATAGCTTCTAGGTTTTATTTTAGATTTTAGCTTTAGAGAATTAGTTTTTACTTCTAGGTTTTATACTCTTAGATATTCTCTTTACTTATAAGCTTTAGCTTTAAATCAAGGAATACTTTATTCTCTTATATTTTTAGTCTACCTAATTATTACTTTATAAGGTTTCCAGTTAAGCTATATTCTATATTAATTCTAATTAGGAAAGGTTAAACTATTTTTCCTCATTTTACTTAAAGTTACTAATATTGTTTCTCTTAAGGAAGTTTCTCTAATAATTTAAATCTAGTTACTTCTAAAACCTCTAAAACTACTATTTAGATAATATTTTTATAAAACTATTTACTATAAATTATACTAAGGAAATATAAGTAACTAATAATCTCTTTTTAGAAATCTCTTAATAGAATTAGTAGTTATAGATATCTATATATCTTAAATAACTTTAAAACTTTATAAGTTTTTTTATTATTAAGCTTACTATTGAGAGATTATTATATTTAATCTAAATTATTATTAGTATACTCTTCGAGAAAGACAACGTTATTACTTTTAAGCTACCTATAGGTAGTTAAAATTATAATAAAATTAGTAGATAATTTATAAATAATATTCTTTTAGCTACTAAAAAGAGAAATAATAATTTTACTTCTATAGTTAATATAATAACTATTAACTACGTTATAGCTTTCTAAATAATATCATTTCTAAAGACTTTAATTATAAAGTTTTAAAAGCTTTTTTAATCTTATATATTATTTCTAAAGTTTATATCAAAAGAAACTATTAAAGTATTTTCTAAACTTCTAGATTCTATACTATACTTAAGATATAAATACTAAATCTTATAGATATAGTTAGATACTTTATTTACTACTTCTTAATATTAAGGCTTTAGATTTTAGTTAAAATAGACTAACTACTGTTACAGGCTATATCCGGATATCCAGCTAGGGCTGTACCTAGGTATCCGAAGCTAACTCCCTCACCCAGGTGGGGCTCCAGTAGGCTCCATATAGTATTATATATACAGACTTTTCTACACACTCGTGAAGGTTTCTCTTTTACTCCTTAGTTCTAAATAAACAGTATTTATACTACCTTCCGGTTGAATAAGTTCAGGTCCAGCTTTTTATATATTTAGAACTTAGTTTTATTCACTATATAGATAACGCTAAGTAGAGCGTAGCTCCCCACTAGTTAAGTATATAATCTAGTTAAGTGCAGCTCTTAGGATATAATATTATATAATAGGTAACTAATATAAAGAATAATAGAGAGTATTAGAGCCCCCTAGGATACCCCCACAGGTAGTAACCCTATAAGTGAACTGCTTCAGTAGTAGTTATAGTATACTTTAAGTTTTCTCTACTAGAGAATTAATAAGTTTTTATATAAGTTAGCGAAATAAGATACTATAGTAGGTAGTAACCTCTAGGTAGCTACTATAATAGATACCTCTAGCCTACACTAGGATACTCTAGTAACCCCCAGAATAATATCTATTAAGATAATAGCCTTTAGGGTTAATAATACTACTATACTCCCACTAGTAGCTAACCACTAGAGGAAGCTTCTTTCCCTACTCCTAAAGTTTTCAGGTAAGTAGAAAGAATACTAAATATAAGCTTAATAGATAAAAACTAAACTTAAGATTAATTACTACTTTTTTAATAGTAACTAGGAATACTAATATCTAATTTACTCCTATTTAAACTCCAGTTTTTAGTAGGTAGTTAAAACTTTCTATATAGTAGGAGGGCTAAAGAACTTTTATAATTTAAATAATTTTATAAGTTACCTAGATAGAATTTATTTAAATTCTAATAGTCAGCCTTACACTATTACCTAACTATAGAACTTCAGATAGAAGGAAAATAAACGCCTGACTACTTTTCTATCCTAATTTAAAAAAGCTCTAGCTAATACTAGAGGGTATATATAGCTAAATATAGTCTAGATCTCCCTATTAGAGGCTATCCTACTCTCCTACTTTAAGAAGCTACTTATTATAGTTAACCTTCCTATAGAATATAGATCTTCACTATCTAAAGTTTAAAATATAGCTTAGAAGCTTAAATATATAAAAGGGGCGTTAGTATACTACTAACTACCCTACTAGAGACCTACTACCTATAATATAGAAAGTAATATTATAATAACTAGAGTAGTTAAGAAGTAATAATAATATTAAAACTTTAGTAGCTTCTCCTCTACCTCTAAAGAATACTTTAAAGACTATTAGAATACCTACTAATACCTTAAATATAGTAAGAAAAGCTATATCCACAGAAACTATAGATCCTAAGAATATAAGAAAACCAGTATAAAAGTCACAAAAGCTATAGCTACTCCAGATCACACTGGAGATAACTAGGGGGATAATACTACTCCACCTAGCGACAGTAAGGATTCAGAAAAAAAGTAACTTCAGAGTAAAGTTAGACTCTAAAGCTAACTAAAATAGAAATAATAAAATAGAGAAAATAATAAAAAAAGAAATAGATAAGTAACTAATAGTTAGCTACTATTCAGACCAGAATTAATAGAAATTACTTTATTAATATACTTATTAATATAGATTATAATATCTATATTATTATTAATACCTCCCTTATAAAAAAACTTCACTTCCCACTAGTTAATAAATTAAAGAGATAGATAAGGAGATATACTATTAAACTATCATTTAATAATATTTAGGAAGTAACTATCCTAACTTTAAAGATTAGTAATTATATATAGAAAATCTATATCTATATTATAGAGAGCTTATAGTTACTCTTATATCTTAGGTAGCTATAAATAGAGGATAATTATATTATCTATAACACTAAAGCCTAATAGATAACATACAGGAAAGATAGTATAATAATATATCTAAAATATCAGAATAAACTAGTATAACTTAAAGAGATCCAGTCAGCTTAGCTACTTAATACTAACTTATTTATATTTATCTATTAGTATATTATATAGTATACTAGTGAGGCACTAAACCCCTACCAGATTATATTTATTAGTCTAGTAGATATTAAGAAAATATTAACCCTAAAAGTAGAAGTAAACCTAAGAGACTATATCTCTATAAATATCTTAAAGGAATTCCTAGATCTTTTCTATCTAGATTCAGTATACTAACTACCTCCCAGCTAACTAGAGATAAACTATTATATCCTATTAATTCCTAATAAGAAGGAATAGGAACCAGACCTCCTATAGGGACCTCTCTATAATATATTATAAAAGGAGCTTCTAATACTTAAAAAAACCCTAGAAAATTTACTTAATAAGGAATTTATTAAAGTAAGTAACTTCTCTATTAATACTCTAGTCTTCTTTATAAGAAAACTAGACAGAGGAATATATTTCTATATAAATTATAAAGCTCTTAATATTATTATAAAGAAGAATTATTACTTCCTCCTCCTAATATTAAAAACCCTCCAGAAGGTTATTACTACTTACTAATATATTAAACTTAATATTATTATTATATTCTATAAGATCAGAATTAATAAAGTAGATTAGGAGAAAATAGCTTTTCAGATATATTACAGCCTCTTTAAATAGGTAGTATACCCCTTTAGACTTACTAATATTCCTATTATATTTTAATAATATATTAATAGCTATCTGTAACAGTTTCTAGATAATTTCGTTATAATATATATTAATAATATCCTTATTTATACTAATAGCTTATAAAAGGAGTATAAGGAGAAGGTCTACTAAATATTTAGTTATCTTACTAATATAAACCTTAAATTAGATCCTAAGAAGTATGAATTCTTAATTACTATAGTTAAGTATATTAAGTATATTATAATAACTGGAAAAAGCTTCTCTTATAATCCTGAGAAATTAGAAATTATTACTAACTAGCTTCCTCTCAGTTTACTGAAGAATATTCACAGTTTCCTTAAGTTTATAAATTACTATAAGGTTTTTATACCTTAGTATAGTATTATTATAAAGCTTTTAAATTACCTAACTTAGAAGTTAGTTCCTTTTAACTAAAAACTAAAGTAGTAGGAAACTTTCTTTATACTAAAATAACTTTTCACTATAAAATTAATTCTGTAGATATTTAACCTTAATGTTCTAATAATAATAGAGACAGACTATTCTAAATATATTCTAAGAGGTATATTAATTTAAGCTAATAAGACTGGAGCGAGGTATCTAATAGCTTTCTACTCCTAATATCTAATCTCCACGGAATTTAATTACCTAATCTATAATAAGGAACTCCTTACAGTACTAGAATATTTATAAGTATAGAAAATAGAGTTACAGAATACCAGGAAGTTTAAAATCCTCACTAACTATAAAAACCTTAAATATTTTATAAAGAAGTAATAGCTTACAGAGAGGCAGAATTAGTAAATAGAGAAGTTATCTTAATATAATTTTTACCTTAAGTACCAACTAGGTATCTAGATAGTAGCTTCTGACACCCTCTACCGGAGGAAATAGAATATTCCTAAAGGGTAGGATAATAAGAAGTAATAGGAATAAATAATATAGATTATCCTAGACGTTATTATCCCTATAGGGCCCCAAGTAAGGTATATAAATATTACCAGTATTTAGATTTTTAAAGGAAAACTAAATTTATAAAAAATATAAGATTATACTACTAAGAGAGACTTTTTATACTAATAGATCTTTATAGTAGTCCAGTAGGGAGAATATAGCTTCCCTCCTGACTTCTATATTAAGATCTAGATTACTAAGTATACTATTAATATATTAAGATAGCTTACCTTCAGAGAGAAACTTTAGATACTAGGTAGTAAAGAGAGTAATAACCTTCTTAATAAGCTTAGGACTAAGCTAATATAGAAGTTATATAACTCCTCCCCTATAGGGCACCTAAGGTATAATAATATACTAGAAATTATAAGCTAATAGTTCTACTAGTCTAGATAATTATAAAGTATCTACTAATTTATATATAACTATAATATATATAGAAGTATTCATATCTAGAGGCAGGCTAAAAAGGAATTCCTAAAACTCTTACTAATATCTAACTAGTTACATTCTAATCTATTAATAGACTTTATTATTAATTTACCCCCTATGAAAAGATAAGGTAGTTATTACCTCTAGGTTATTATTAATTAACTAAGTAAAGTTTCTATATTAGAGGAGATAAATATAATAGAAGCGGAGGTGTATACCTAGTAGTTCCTCAGTTACTACTATAAATTCTATAGAATATTATACTCTATTATAAATAATAGAAAGTCTAACTAAGTAAATTACTTCTAGAAGGAGTTCTATAAGTTAATAGATATTATATACCTATTAAATACTAATTACTACTTACAGACTGATAGAATTATAAAATAATATAATTAGAAGATCTAAGTAGTTTTAAGGGTATTTACTTATTAGTCTTAGGATAACTAGGATAATCTACTGCTTATTATATAGTTAACCCTCTATAACTAGCAGTATAATATAATAAAGATTATATCTTTCTTTATAAATTATAAATATTATATTAATTCTATCTTAATCACTAAGGAGTATATAGAACCACCCAGTAGTAATATAACTGTAACTTACTAGCTAGTTAAGAGAATATAGTTAGTAATAATATATATCTATATAGAGATAGCTACTATTCAGTAAAAATCAGAAACCTAAGTGAATAGAACCTAATCCCCTACAGATTAGTATTAAGTTAGTAATAAAATATAGTTAAATATATCTAACTATAAGTTACTAAAGCTAAACTGAAAACTAACCTAGCTGCATTATAAGTATATAGTAGTGAAGATCCTCTTACTATATATTATAGAGCTAGATACTCTAGAGTCTATTTACCTACAGTTCTATATAGATTTACTCTAGAGAGCTACTACTAATCTACTGTCTAGGTAGGTTATAATTAATAGCTAGCTACTACTACTAGTAGATAATAACAGGGAGGTTAAATAGCTAGTTAAAAGTATTCTAGCTGTGAGGATATATTAAGTAGGGAGAGGATACTAATAAGAGACCCTTATTAAATAGGAAAAATATATAAACTTTACGTAGGAGCCTATTAATACTATTGCGGATATAGTAGCCCTAGAGCGGTATAAGGTAATATATAGGCTAATTATAAATAATAATAGAGACCCAGCCTATAGCTTCCAGCTGGGCGGCAGCTGGGGAGGAGAGAGGTAATATTACAGACTATACCTAGATATCTAGTTAGGACTGTACCTAGGTATTTAAAACTAACTCCCTCGCCCGGGTGGGGCCCCAGTGGGCCTTATATAATACTATATATACAGACTTTTCTATACATTCGTGAAAGCTTCTCTTTTACTCCTTAGTTCTAAATAAATAGTATTTACACTACTTTCCGGTTAAATAAGCCTAGATCCAGCCCTTCACAACTACCTAACTATAAATACTAAATTTAACCTTATTATTACTACTATATATAATATAATATTTACTTTCCTCTAGTATAGATTAATCTCTCAGTATAAAACCTCTCTATTATATAAGAGGAATTCTAAATATACTATTAGGAAGTAATTTCTCTCCTTAAGTTTATAATCTTCTAATAAAAGTTTATAAATCTTCTCTATATATATAGCTTATAAAAGTTATAACTTTTAAGCTTCTTAATTATATAGTATCTTAATATTTAAAAATTACTATAAGTTCTCTCCTTCCTTAAAGTAATACTATAATTAAAAACTTCTAACAGCTTTCCTTACGAGATTTGTATATATTTTTAGATATATTAATATATAGTTAGTAATATAGAAGAAAAATAGAATTTAGCTTTTATAATAGTAGTAGTCTATTTTAGAAATATAAGAGAATTATAAATTCCTTAAGTTTTTCTTAAGATATTATTACTAAAAAATAGGTAATTAGTAGAGACTATATAATACTTTTTAGAGCTTCACAATCTTCCTCTCTCTTTTATACTCTAGAGATATCCTTATATAAATTTCTTTATTAATATTTATATAGATAAAAACGTTAATTATATTATACTAAAGAAACTTAAGGTTAAACTATATATAATTACCATAAATATCTAAAATAGTATTCTCATAAATATTACTATATAGATACTATATATATTATTTAGTTATTAGATATTTTATATTATCAGGTAAACTTTTAACTTAAGTAGTTATCTATATTTATTAAGCTTATATATATAAATTTAGTAGTCACTAAAAATTATTTTACTTCTTATAGTTAACTTATTAACTTTATTCTATAATTTTAAAATTTAGTAATTTTATAAATATATTTCTTTAGTTTCTCTCAAACTTTATATTAGTAAGTAAAGATCTTAAGAAGTTATATTCTTTTGAGTATAGTTTAAATAGTCTTCTCTATTTATAAGCTACTAGTAAGATATTAAGAAGAAAGGTAACTTTTACTAGTATATACCTTAAATATTTCAGGATTTTATATTATATAATAGTAACTAGAATCTTCCTAAAGATATATAAAGCTTCTCTTAGCCTTACTTTAAGCTTTTTAAATTACTTAAAAGTAGTAAATATCTCTATAAATATTTTAGAGGTTTTTTATAAATCTCTTTACTTACTTTATCTAATAGTCTTTCTACTATATATTCTAAATTATGTATTTTATTAAAACTCTCAGGCTAACTAAACCTTAAGTATATACCAGATATAGTAATTAGTTTTATATAAGTTTTAAGATCTTTATATACTTTATTTCTTACTAGAAAAGTAACTTCAAAGAATATTTATAATATTATTCTTATTATTCTAGAGTTCTACTATATCTACCCCCCCACTTTATATTTAGTAATAAATACCTTTTAGAATAATATTATAAAGTTTATAGGGAGGGACTGATAGCTTGCTCTCTATTATAACTATTAGTAGATATATTACCTCGTAAAGTATAACTTCAGCCCCCCCACTCTCCCGCTAACTACTGCAGCTAGCCTTAAGTTAATCTAAGCTTAAACTTCTTACAGCTATAGCTAGTATACCTACTCTATATTAACCTTTTTGCAGATAATAAATAACTGATAACTCCTTCTTCGTTAACCTTACGCCTTTATATTCTTACACTCTCATATCCTTACGCTATATATAATTCAAATATCTTTAGAGATTTAATTACTGCTAACTATAGCTACTCTATTTAAACACTTATTATAACCTCTATATCTATAACCTTAATATCCTCCAGACTATATTCTACTTACGTCTAAGATAAGATTTTACGCTCCTAATATAAAAGTTTCCTACTACTAATATAAAAGTTCTCTACTATTAATATACGTTAACTTATAATCTCTATATAAGTATAGTGAAACTCAGTCTGCTTTTATTAATAAATAATCTTAATATATTAATTAAGTATATTAATATATAAATAACATTAATATAAATATAAATATTTTTAGTATAACTATATAATATCTAAAACTCTAGTAATTATAATATTATAATATTCTAAAATATCCAGTAACTAATATAGTATATCAATATTAGGATACTATCTAATTAATAATTAGTCTCTAAAATTATTAGCGTAATATAGTAGATTATAGGATAGCTAGATAATTTTCTTCTAAATATTTAAAGTCTACTTATTAATATTAATACTTATAATATTACTTAGGCTCTTTAGGAGATATTAATACTTCCTATTATAGAGGTTATAAAGGAATATTTAGAACTTACTATTATATTACTTTAGTTACAGATAGTTATATAGATTTAAGGGGAATTCTGGTTCTATTATAAAATACTAAGGATAATTTATATATAGAAAAGTAATAAATTATAGAATATTTAGCTTTCAGCCTTTTATTTTATTCTATTTTTAAGAGGTTTACAAACATTCTTAACCTTATAACCTTAGTAGTTACTTTCAGCTATATATATTAAACTCTAACTTTACTAAGATTCTTCTTATACAGATTATTACTATAAGGTCTTCCTCTACTATAGGTTTAAATATTATAACTGGAGGTATAATTATCTATAATAATAGGTAATTCTATTACTATTTAAACCAGTTATAAGCCAGTATTAGTATAGATACTGTTACTAGGTAAATTTTACAGTTAGAACTATATATAGACTGAAGAGCTTAAGTTCCACTATAATTATAAAGTAAAAGTAACTAAATAAAGTTTATAGATTCTAGGGAGGTTAGTAAGATAAATTAAAGCTTAAATTTAATTTTAGTGAAAGTTAGTTTCTCCTAAAAATTAAGCTTCTCTTAAATATCTTAAATATTTACTTACTTAATATTTAGAATAATTAAGAAAAGTTCTATAATTTTATCTATTTCCTTATTAGTATTATACCTTATAGCTATATTTTTTAATTACTCTATACGTTTAGTAATTCTCTTTTCAATCTCTGTAAGATTTATCCAAGAGATTTTTAATATAAAGCTCTTTAGATTATTATTAAAGAATCTTTTCTTATTAAAAATTATATTTCTTATTATAAAAACTTCTTTTTAAAGAGAGGTCTAGATTCTAAAGGAGTTACTTAAAATATAGCTAATTAGAAATTCTAAGAATACTCTTAATATAAGTTTCTAGTAGTAATATTACTTAAGTTCAACTTCTTAAATTATTATATATATTTAATATCTATATACTCTCAGATAGAAGAAGTCTAGAGTTACTATATATATATTTTTATCCTTCTAGAAGTAATAATAAAACTACTTATATAGTATCTTCTAGCTTTAAGAAGCTAAGTGTATATAATTATTAGTATATATAGTAGTTTTTAGGATTTTAGACTATAGAATAAGAGGAAGAGATATCCTAATTATTATAGATGTTATATACTTTTTAATTACTATTACTACTTTCTCTACCTTACTATTTTAAACCTAAGTATTTAGTATAGAAAGTTTAAACTTAATATTTCTCTCTTAAATTTCTATCTAAATTACTTTATACTTCTAGATTTTATTATCTATTTTAATTTGTGTAACTAATATTTTATATATAGCTTTCAGGAAGTTAAGAAGCTTTCTAATTATATTTAGAAGCTTCTCCATCTTCCTGATATAAAGATAATAATTCTATATTAAGTCTATTATTTAATTTATAAAGATTATAGTAAATATGTAGCTTTTATAATTCCTTTTAAAATTATAAAAATCTATTATAATTCTCTCTTCTAAGTTAGTATATTATATTACTTCCTTTTAAGATTTTTATACTATTTAATATATCTTACTTCTTATATATATATTATAGTTTACTATAGAGACTATTTATCAGTTTCTAGTTATTCTAATATCTTTTATAGAAGGTAATAAGTAGTTTATTATTTTAAACTCTAAATATCCTAGTTTTAAATACTAAAGTTTCTAAAATCTAGTTATTACCTACCTTCGTAAGGATATAATATACTTATATAACTTATAGAATTTGGGAGGTTTATTCTTATGTAGTAATATTTACTTTATAGATACCTAGAAGGATATTTTCTTAAGAAAGTTATATTTTAGTATATATTATCTATTTATAATCTTAAGAGAAAAGAGGTAGTTTCTATCTACCTTCTAAATATAGTTATTACTTAAATTCTAATTCTACTATATTTTATATTTATAAAGTTTTCTAAATAGTATTAAATTATTTATAAAGTTAGAATATAGTATAATATTAAATAAATATAGCTTTATAAAGTTTTTGAAACTTTATATTATTATTTCTATATTACTTTAGGTTTCTATAGTAATCTTCTAAGTATTAGCTTGGAAATAGTTACTTATTATAGCTTCTAAGAGTGTTTGAAACTATTTAGTACTATTAAAAATATATATTCTTAATTTTGAATCTAGAACTATAGATTGTATAAGAATATAAAGTTTATTCAAGATTATTAGGATTATAGTAATTTTCCCTTAAGAGTATCTATATAGTTAGGACCTTAAAGTTAAGTTTATAACCTTTATTATATACTTTATTATATACTTTATTATATTTTATCCTTCTCTTTATAACCTTCTAGATATTTAGACTGGGTTTCTAGGTGGAGTATTTAAGCTACTTATTAATATAGAAATATCTTAAGAGAGGATATTATAGCTAGTATATCTTATAACTAAAACTTCCTTTTAACTTATAATCCTTATTATTATTAAATTCTTATTTATAATACTTATCTGTATATTAATTAGAAGCTTCTTTATTTTATTAAATCTAGCTTTAACTTTGGCTTTTTAATATAGTAGGGGAATCTTCTTAAGCTTTTTTATTATTATTAGAAGTATCTATAAAGCTGAAAATCCTTCTTATAAATCTATTTTAAGTTAGAATAATTTCTAATTTTAGAAGAAGAAGCTAAATATAGCTTATAACTTTAGCTACTATTAGAATACTATTATAAATTCTAGAGGAAACTGAAATTAAACATAAGAAAGTCTATAATTTAATATAGCTGCTTCTAAATTCTTTAGTATATTCTAGAAACTAAATTAATAGTTTATAAAAGTTAGATATTCTTATATTAAGATATTTATAAATTACTTTCTCCTAATAAGTAATCTATATATTTATATTACTTCTTAAGCTTAACTTCTTTCTTATAAACCTAGTAAGAGTTACCATATAATCTATAATTACCATTATCTATTTCTCAATTTTACTATAGCTTATATAGCTTTTAAGTTTAAATAACTAAATATTAAAACCTTCTATAATATTATAAGAATATTTTAAGAAATTAGGAGAGAAAGTATTTCTAATATACTTTTATATTATCCATATCCTTTTTATTTTCTTATAATATATTTTTACCTAAAAAGTATATTTAGAATATTTCTTCTTATATAAGGTTATATTTTTAGTTAAGAGATACTGAAAGATTATAATCTGCCGAATGTTATTTCCTATATCTAGAATTATTATATTATCTTCCTCCTTAGGAATTACAGTTTAAAATAAACTTAAAATATATATAAAATATCTGAACCTTAATAGGTAATTAGAAATCTCTAGAATTACTAATTTAGTAGTAAGCTATTAATATTTAGCGTTTAAGGCACTTAAAATTACTTTATTATAGATTTTAGAGTTTATAAGATCCTAAAAGCTATAGAAATAATATAAAGACTTAATTTAGTTAATCTAGAGAATCTAGTTCTTAAAGTTACTTAAAATAATCTTTCTAATAGAGATAGATATTACTTCTTAGGTTCTCGAGAGGTTTTAAATAATTATATAATAGTTAGTATAATATATAAAACTTTTATTTATTAAATTATTTATATTATATTATCTAGACTGAAAATAGTATATAAGGCTATAGATATACTATATACCTCTCGGGAGCGTATAAATATACCTCCGTGAGGTATATCCTAGAGATATATCTCTCTTAATCTGATAAAATAGAACTTTTACTTCTTCTTAAGTACCTTAGTTAGAGGGAATTTTATTTCTAGTGTTTCTTCTAGTATTTTTATCTTAGTAATATCCTTATTTTTTAAGTTATAATTTTAGGTAAATATCTAGCCTTTCTGTAGTTATAGTAGGTAAACTTACTTAGTTTAGTAGAGATAGTTAAAGCTTTATTTTTATTTATCTAAATTATAGTAAACTGCATAATAAGTAACGTCATACTATAAAAGTGCAACGTATTTATAAAATCTAGCTATAATACCTCTATATTTATTATATCTTTATATTAACTTTTAAAGTTTATTTTAGTAGCCTATCTTTAATAGTAGAAGTTTATTTTATATGTAGATAAGTAGATAAAATCTTTATTTATATTTATTCTTCTGCTATTTTAGAGATAATAAGTAAGTTTATTTAACTTTATAGTATAACTTAAAGAGTTAGATTCTTTAAGTGTTAGTAAGTAAAGTTAATCTCTAATTTAACCTGTTAGGCTAATTCCTATTTCTATATAGACTTGTAAGAAATTTCCCCAAATCTTCAATTCTTTACTAATATAGGTAATTAGTACTATTAGTGCGGTCGAAATCGTTAGTAGTATAATAGCTACGGGGCTATTGAGGCTTTATAGTATGCTACCTATATAATATAGCCTAGTAGTAGAAACTACCGCTACTAGTAATAACTAGCTACTAGGTATTACTAACTACTAGGTAGTTAGTAACTAATTACCTAGGGTATCTAAATCTAGCTTATATATAACCTATAGACTATATACTATAAATATTGATATTCTTAACCCTATTAGTATACTATATATTGTAATATCTATAATATATCTATTGGTTTATAACTGGTAAATAATCGTAATTAATTAATTTATTATTACTTAGTTTTAACTGGTGGTCTCTAATTATTTATATTTAAATCTACGTTATAGTATATATGTATATGCTGTATGCCGTTAGGATTAATCTATGGAATAATTCCTCTTATCTAATTGGTTCAGATAAGTAGGTTAACTAGTAAGTTACCCACCTTCACAGCTTTTACTATATTAGTATTCAGTTAACCTAATATCAGTAATACTCTCTTTTAAAGCAAAAGCGTAAAATAGCGTAAAAACGCAAAAATAGCGTAAAATGCAAAATCAGTATATAATATTAAAATAGCGTAAAATATTAAAACAGCATTATGACGTAAAACAGCATAAAATGCAAAACTATATAAAACATAAAAACAGCATCCAGTTATATATGTCTTTTTAGGTATACTAAAAACTATCTAAATACTATAAAATAGTATTTATCTATAAGAATATATCTTTTAATTATTATCACTTAGATACCTAGGGTTCCCTAGTAGTAATATTCTCTATCTACTTTCCTTTACCTTCTTTTTTATTCTTTTCATTCTTATACTCTTCTTTTATTACCTTCTACAGCCCTTATAATCTATCCTTTCATTCTTATTACTACTTTATTTGTAGTAATAAATACTTTAAGAACTTAGTTATTAGATACCTTAATTATACTATCTATAAGATTATTCTTACTATTAATTTATAAACTCTTAAAGATTTCTCTTCTCTTATATAATTATTATAATATTATAAAACGTATTATAAATTACTTCTCTGTTATTATATCCAGTTTAATAAAATACTTATAAAGAAAATAAAGGTTAATATAAACTACTATTAGTATTATTGATATCTTAAGGTATTTAGTTACTTACCTAAAGATAGTAGATATTATATATTTTATATTAACATCTATAGTTATATTATATACTTTAAATACTAATATATTATATATAGCTTTCTTTAACTTGATAGAGGAGAAGTAGATAATATTACCTCTAAGTCTAAAAGTATTATTATCTTTACTAATATCTTCTATTTCTAGAAAAATAATAAATTTAAGCTGGAATATTATATTACTATTATTAGTAAATATCAGGTTAACTGGGTATTAATATAGTAAAAGCTATAGTGGTGGGTAACTTACTAGTTACCCCACTTAATTAGACTGATTAGATAAGAGGGATAATCCTACGGATTAATCCTAACGGTATATAGTATATATAGATATACTATAATATAGATTTAGATTTAATGAAATAGAAGTATTAGTTATAACTTAGTTATAAATAATTAATTAATTACTATATTTACTAGTTATAAACTAATACTGATTAGTAGTTTAACTACTGCTAGTACTTATTACTACTACTTAACTATAGACTAGTAAGAAATATCTAAAGAGATAAGATTATAATATCTTCTAAAGAATCTTATATATAACTTCTAAGTAAGAATAGGTAACTTAAAGTTATTATAATTATATACTACCCTAAGAATATAAATAATAAGTTTATAATAGAACCAGAAGTAAACATAAACTTATAATAATCTATTTACTTAATATTATATTATATCTACTATATAATAAAAGATAACTAAGATTAATATTAAATTAAGATAGTAAATATTAAGATATAGTAATAAGATTAATATAACTAGAAGGAAAGAATCTATAATAAGATTACTATTCCTTAATACTACTCTCTAATATTTTATATATATTTAACTATTAAGAGATAAGAAAGTATCTTAATAATAGTAGATATAATATATTAGTAACTAAAGATAATATATGAAAAACCCTCTTCTTTCTAATATTATATAGAAGAAGTAAAATGCTTTAATTAATATATTTATATTTATTATATAACTTACCTAGTAGTTAGAATTCAACTATAATAAAAATACTAATAAAGAAAGAGGCTTTTATTTTATATAGTAAGGGGACTCTAGGAATAGTTATAAAGATATAATTAACAATATAAACTAATATATAAATATTCTGAATTTAAAACTAAGTAATAATATCAGCTTATAATCTTTTTCCTCTATATATTCTATATATAATTAAAGTAGAGAAGTATCCTAATTAGAATTTCCTAGAAATAATAAATTATTAAGATCTTATAACTAATACTAAGATAGGAAATATTAAGAAACTCTTATGCTTTATTTCTACCTACAGATATCTAATAAGTATTTGATAAAGTATTAATAATAATAAGGTAACTATAAGTTAAACTAATAAATACTATAATTAGTATAAGGAGAGGGAATATTAATATTAATAATGTTACTATTTACTTAAATAATTTCTATTAGGAGAGTCTTTCTAATAAACTATATCTTTAAAGGAAATAAAAAGAAGAAATATTTATATTAGTAGTAGAATTGGAAGAATAAGAAGAACAGGAAATAATAAGAGATAATATAAGAGGAGGATTATCTAAATTAAAGATAAAGTAATATATGTAACTAGCTAACTATTATAGTTAATTTTTAAAGTTTCCCTCTATAGTAATAAAAACCTAAGAAATAGTATACTAAATAATATAAGTTAGTGTAACTAATAATATCCTTATAATATTATTTATTATTTCTATCTATTATAAGTAGTACATTTATACAATAAAAAGCTAATGTAAATTAATAATAATCTTAATTATATCACTATTTAATAATAACTAAGTTTTATCTTCTAAGTAGGTTTTTATAAAAGTATTACTAGAGTATATTAATTTACTACTAGTAATATTATTAAGGAATAATATTTACTAAATTAGTATAAATCTAGAATAAGAAGGTATTTATAAGGTTTTTACTAGGAGAAGATCTCTAGCTAATAGTTATAATTTATCTAATAAGTATATATACTTCTGAAACTATAGTTTTTAGAGAAATCTTTATAATTAAGATATAGTAAAGCTATACTAATTATAGATATTCTTCCAGCCTAATACCTTAAATATATCCTTCTCTCTAGACTCTATTAATAGTTTTAATAAGAATATAATCTAAAATAATATTCCTATAATTAAAGTTATTAAATATAAGAAAGTATTCTAATATATAGAAGTAAAAATACTAGTGGGGATATACTAAAAAGTTATATCTTAGTAATAAAGTAAGAATATTAAACTTTAGATAAATATTAGTAATAGTATACTTAATAACATCTATATCTACTACTATATTCACCTATAGAAGGAGTAAAATATCTATTTTAATTAAGTATAGAAAGATTACTATATTATGTTTGAAAGATAAACTCTAGAATATTTCACTAATATAGAAAAAATATTAATATAAGTTTTTAAGAAGTATCCTATAGAGAGAGAGATATATTTCTCTATATATAAAAGTATAGTAAGGAAAAGGCTAATTAAGATCTTTTAGAAGGAGATATTAATAAGATAGATAGTAGAAAATATTTAAACTAACTAATAAGGATATTTCACTCTTAGATAAGAAATTATAAAAAACTCCAGTTTTATTAATAATCTCCTAGAGGTAAGAGGATTTATTCCTATTAATTAATAACTATCTATACTAAAAAGCTTAATAATAAAATTACTCTCTCTATAATTAATATTATTAATATTAATAATAAGAATAATACTAATATTAAGCTTATAACTAATAGAACTAGATATTAATATAGATATTAACTTACTAAAGACTAAGAGAATAATAACTAATATTAATAAAAAAAAGAAATATCTAAAGCTAACTAGACTCCTAAGACTTTATATTTACCTCAGAGGAAAATATTAGTTAATACTAAAATATTATATCTTATTTAACTAACTTTATAAGAAAGTTAAGTTATTATTTAGTAAAGTAAATAGAATAAATAATAAATATACTAGTAAGAAGTATAATATTTTTAAAGATAAAATATAGATATCTATTATTAGGTATATTAGTTCTAATACTAGCTAGAATACAGTAAGAGGAATATTTAATAATATATTAATAGAATAAATATATTTATACTATAAGATTTTAATTTTACTAATCTAAAGAAACTTATTAATTACTTAAATAGTTATAATAGTTAGAAATAAGTTTAAAATACTTATAGTTTATTTTAACTACTATAGGAAATAGAAGAATATAAACTTTAAGGTTTCTACTATAAACTATAAATATACTAATATAGTTAAGATATTTAAAGTAATAATAATATAAATTAACTTTCTTCAGTATTTCTATCTGAATCTATATAATTTATAAAGGAAAGTTAATAAAGAGATATATATAATAATATACTAAATATATAATATAATTAATATACTTTATAATATTATTAATAAAATGAAACTGAATATTAATAAGCTGTAAAGAGTTGGATTTAAGTTTATTTAACTGGAAGGTGGTATAAAATACTATTTATTTAGAATTAAGGAGTAAAAGAGAAGTCTTTACGGATGTATAGTAAAGTCTGTATATATAATACTATATAGAGCTTACTGGGGTTCTATTTAGGCGAGGGGGTTAGTTTTAGATACCTAGGTACAGCCCTAGCTGGATATCTGGATATAGCTTATAATATTACCTCCCTCCTCCCTAGTTATTACCTAGTTGGAAGCTATAGGTTAGGTTTCTATTATTATCTGTAATTAGTTTATATATTATTTTATACTACTTTAGAGTTATTATATTTATAATAGTATTAATAGGCTCCTATATAAAGTTTATATATCTTTCCTATTTAATAAGAGTTTCTTATTAGTATCCTCTCCCTACTTAATATATCCTTATAGTAAGAATATTTTTAACTAGTTATTTAACCTTCCTATTATTATCTACTAATAGTAGCAGCTAGCTATTAATTATAATCTGCCTAAGTAGTAAATTAGTAGTAACTTTCTAGAGTAAATCTATATAAAACTGTAGGTAAATAGACTTTAGAGTATCTAACTTTATGATATATAGTAAGAGGATTTTTACTATTATATATTTATAGTGTAGTTAGGTTAGCTTTTAGTTTAATTTTAGTAACTTATAGTTAGATATATTTAATTATATTGTATTACTAACTTAATATTAATCTATAGGAGACTAAACTTTATTTATCTGGACTTCTAATTTCTACTGAGTAGTAGCTATCTCTATATAGATATATATTATTACTAACTATATTCTCTTAACTAGTTAGTAAGCTGTAGTTTCACTACTACTAGGTAGTTCTATATACTCTTTAGTAACTAGGATAAAGTTAATATAATATCTATAATCTATAAAGAAAAATATAGTCTCTATTATATTATACTGTTAGTTATAGAGGATTAACTATATAATAAGTAGTAAGTTACTCTAGTTATCCTGAGAGTAATAGGTAAATATTTTTAAGACTATTTAGATCTCTTAATTATACTATTTTATAATCCTGTTAGTCTGTAAGTAGTAACTAATATTTAATAGATATATAATATCTATTAATCTGTAGAATTCCTTCTAGAAGTAACTTATTTAGTTAAACTCTCTATTATTTATAATAGAGTATAATATTCTATAGAATCTATAGTGGTAACTGAGGAGCTACTAAATATATACTTTTACTTCTATTATATCTATCTCCTCTAATATAGAAGCTTTACCTAGTTGATTAATAATAACTTAGAAGTAATAATTATTTTATCTTTTTATAGGGGGTAAGTTAGTCATAAAATTTATTAATAGATTAGAGTGTAACTAGTTAAATACTAGTAGGAACTTTAGGAATTCCTTTTTAGTTTACTTCTAGATATAAATATCTCTATATATATTATAGTTATATATAAATTAGTAGATACTCTATAACTATCTAGATTAGTAGAACTATTAGCTTATAATCTCTAATATACTATTATACTCTAAGTAACCTATAGGGGAGGAATTATATAACTTCTATATTAACTTAATCTTAAGTTTATTAAGGAGGTTATTACTCTCTTTACTATTTAGTATCTAAAGTCTCTCCCTAAAAGTAAGTTATCTTAGTATATTAATAGTATACTTAATAATCTAGATCTTAATATAGAAATTAAGAGGAAAGTTATATTCTCTCTACTAAATTACTATAAAGATTTATTAATATAAAAAGTCTCTCTTAGTAGTATAGTTTTATATCTTTTATAAGTTTAGTTTTCCTTTAAAAACCTAAAGATTAATAATATCTATATATCTTACCTGAAGCTCTATAGGGATAGTAATATCTAGGATAATCTATATTATCTATCCTTATTACTTCTTATTATTCTACCTTTTAGGAGTATCTTATTCCCTCTGGGAGAGGGCATTAAAAACTACTATCTAGATACTCAGTTAATATTTAAAGTAAAAATTATATTAAGATAATTTCTCTACTTACTAACTTTATCTCTCTGTAAGTTATTATTTCTTTATAAAGTATTTAAAGTCTTTATAGTTAGTAAGGATTTTTAAATTTCCTGGTGTTTTATAGCTTTACTCTCTATACTTATAAATAAGTTAGTATTATAAGGAGTTCTTTATTATAAATTAGGTAATTAAACTTTATAGAGATTAGATATTAGGGGTGGAAAATTACTAAATATTTTATTCTAGTTTTATTATCTTAGGTTAATATATTTTTTAGAGTATATTCTAAATAGTCTATTTATATTATTATTAGAGTGTTAGGATTAAATATCTATAAGATTAGTTTTATAGTAAAAAGTTATTTCAGTATAAGGAAAGTTTCTTATTATTTTAGTCTCTAGTTAAAAGGAACTTACTTCTAAGTTAAGTAGTTTAAAAACTTTATAATAATATTATATTAAAATATAAAGACCTTATAGTAGTTTATAAATTTAAGGAAACTATAGATATTCTTTAGTAAGCTAGAGAGAAGCTAATTAGTAATAGCCTCTAGTTTCTTAGGATTATAAGAGAGATTTTTTCTAGCTAATATAATAAACTTAATATACTTAACTATAATAATTGAGAATTTATATTTCTTAGAATCTAACTTAAGGTCTATATTAATAAAGTAGCTAAATATTTAGTAGACTTTCTCTTTATATTTCTTTTATAAGCTATTAGTATAAATAAGGATTTTATTAATATATACTATAATAGAATTATCTAGAAACTATTATAGGTAGCTATTAATATATTATTAAAATATAGTAAGGATATTAGTAAGTCTAAAAGGGTATACTATCTATTTAAAGAGGCTATAATATATCTAAAAAGTTATTTTCTCCTGATCTACTTTATTAATTCTAATTTTATAGAATATAGTAATAATATTAAGTTTAGTATATTAGTAGATAGTAGTAATCCTCTAGAAGGTTTCTAATATAAGGAGAAGGAGGTAATAATCTTTTTTTATAATTATATTAAGAGTTTTATAATTTATATAGAAGTATATTCCTCTATTTAGCTTTCTTATAAAAAGGATTAAGGTATTAGTAGAGAAGTTACTTATTTTAATAAATTCCTTATTAAGTAAATCCTCTAGAATCTTCTTAAATATTAAAAACTTCTTCTATAATATATTATAGAGAAGTTTCTATAGGAGGTTTAGTTTCTATTTCTTATTATTAAGGATTAATAGAATATAGTAGTCTATCTCTAGTTAGCTGGGAGGTAAATAGTATACTAAATTTAAATAGAAAAAATCTGGGAATATCTTTAAGATATTTATAGGAATATAATCCCTTAGGTTTACTTCTGCCTTTAAAGTTAATACTTTCTTGATATTTACTAGACTAATAGATATAATCTAGTAGGAGCTTAGTATCTTACTAGTATACTGTATAGTATACTAATAGATAAATATAAATAAACTAGTATTAAGTAGCTAAGCTAACTAGATCTCCTTAAGCTATACTAACTTATCTTAATATTCTAAATATATTATAATATTACCTTTCCTATATATTATTTATTAGGTTTTAGTATTATAGATAATATAATTATCCTCTATCTATAGCTACCTAAAATATAAGAGTAGCTATAGACTCTCTATAATATAAATATAGATTTTCTGTATATAATTACTAACTTCTACAGTTAGGATAACTACCTTCTAGGTATTACTAAGTGATAGCTTAGTAGTATATCTCTTTATCTATCTCTTTAATTTATTAATTAGTAGGAGGTAAAGTTTCTTTATAAGGAAGATATTAATAATAATATAAATATTATAATTTATATTAATAAGTATATTAATAGAGTAACTTTTATTAATTCTAGTCTAAATAGTAACTAACTATTAGTTACTTACTTTTTTTTTACTTATTATTTCCTCTATCTTATTATTTCTATTTTAGTTAGCTTTAGGGTCTGATTTTACTCTAGAGTTATTTTGTTTCTGAATTTTTATTATTACTAAATGGAATAGTATTATCTTTCTGGTTATCTCTAGTATAATCTAGAGTAACTATAGCTTTTATAATCTTTATATTAGTTTTCTTATACTTTTAGGTTTTATAGTTTCTGTAGATATAGTTTTTCTTACTATATTTAAAGTATTAATAGATATTTTAGTAGTCTTTAGAGTGTTCCTTAGGAGTAGAGGAGAAGCTACTAAAGCTCTAATATTATTATTACTTCTTAACTACTTTAGTTATTATAATATTATTCTCTATATTATAGGTAGTAGGTTTCTAGTGAGGTAACTAATAGTATATTTATATCCTTTTTATATATTTAAGCTTCTAAGTTATATTTTAAACTTTAGATAATTAAAATCTATATTCTATAGGAAAGTTAATTATAATAAGTAGCTTCTTAAAGTGGGAGAATAGAATAACTTCCAGTAGGGAGATCTAGACTATATTTAGCTATATATATCTTCTAATATTAACTAGAGTTTTTTTAAATTAGGATAGAAAAGTAGTTAGATATTTATTTTCCTTCTATTTAAAATTTTATAGTTAGGTAATAATATAAAGTTAGCTATTAAGGTCTAGATAAGTTCTATCTAGATAACTTATAAAATTATTTAGATTATAGGAGTTCTCTAATCCTCCCACTATATAGAAAGTTTTAACTACCTACTGAGGACTAGAGTCTAAATAGGAGTAAATTAGGTATTAGTATTCTTAATTACTATTAAAGAAATAGTAGTTAATTTTAAGTTTAGCTTTTATCTATTAGGCTTACATTTAGTATTCTTTTTACTTACCTAAAAACCTTAGAAGTAGAGAAAGAAGTTTCCTCTAGTAATTAGCTACTAATAGAAATATAATAATATTATTAACTTTAAAGGTTATTATCCTAATAGATATTATTCTGGGGGTTACTAGAGTATCCTAATATAAACTAAAGGTATCTATTATAGTAGCTACCTGGGGGTTACTATTTATTATAGTATCTTATTTTACTAATTTATATAAAAACTTATTAATCCTCTAGTAGAGAGAGCTTAAAGTATATTATAACTACTACTGAAGTAGTTTACTTACAGAGTTACTACCTATAGAGATATCCTAGAGGGCTTTAATACTCTCTATTATTCTTTATATTAGTTACCTATTATATAATATTATATTCTAGAAGCTGTATTTAACTAGATTATATACTTAACTAGTGGGAAGCTATACTCTACTTAATATTATCTATATAGTAAATAAAACTAAGTTCTAAATATATAAAGAGCTAGACCTAAGCTTATTTAACTAGAAGGTAGTATAAAATACTGTTTATTTAGAACTAAGGAGTAAAAGAGAAGCCTTCATAGGTGCGTGGAAAAGTCTGTATATATAATACTATATAGAGCCTACTAGGGCCCCACCCGGGCGAGGGGGTTAGCTTTAGATACCTAAGTACAGTCCTAGCTAAACATCTAAGTATAGCCTATAATAAAACTATATAAATAGATAATAGAGATACTCAAAAGTTAAAAGAGACAGTTAAAATAAAATACTCACTATATTAAAAATTATAATTAATTTCTTACAGACTATATATATAATAACTAAAAATAAAACTAATATTTTAACTATTTTTAACTACCTTATCTATAATATATATAGAATAATAATATTATCTTAAAATAATTTTATAAAAAGATATAAAATAAAAATATATAAAGTAAGTATTAAGTATATTTAAAACTAGTAAATAAATACTAGTTAATATAATATACTCTAGAGGAATATAAAATTACTACTCTATAATTTAAGAAGATATTTATTATTAATATTATATTAGTAACGAAAATTATTATATATCTTCATAATACTAACCTTATAGAGAAGATAATAGAGGAAGTAAGAGATAATATAAATAAAATATTAGAGGATAATTTTATAGCTATCTACCTTATTATAATAGATAGCTAGAAGGAGATTATTAACTTTATATAGCTTATAGAAATACTTTAAAACTATATTTTTTACTATTTAATAATTACTAATAAATTAGAGATATTCTTAATTTTATAATATTTAGAAGTTATTTTTAAAAAGATCCTTCTAGATATTAGAGTAAGTAAGTTTTCTACTAGAAGTATATAATAACTTAAAGTTTTCTAGAGAATCCTCCTTAATATCTTACTAAATAAGATAGTTTTAAAGATAAATATTAAATTTAGAAATAAGTAAGATTTTATAAATCTTAGTGTCACTAGGATATCTATACTCTTTAGAGATATTAGTTTTGATTTTATATTTATAGTTATACTATTTCTACTAAGCCTTTCTAATATAAATTACTTCTAAATATATCTTTATAATCTTTATAATAAAATTAAATAGGATGATATATTACTACTTATAGAGAAATATAATAGATACTTATAGTTCCTAATATAGAAGAATTCTTATGATAAAATTATTAACTTCGTTATAAAAATTAAGATATAGTAACTTTATAAGCAATTTAGCGACTTTAGTATCTATAGGTTAAATAATATACTTAAGAAAGTAGGTAAAACTATAATAACTAATAAGATTAAGGTAATTACTAAGAACTACTACTAATATTAGATAACTAGTAAAATACTATGTTAGTTTAAGTTTAGCTTTAAGGATAACTATAAGTTTAATATAGAGATTATTATTAATATTATATATCTTAATAATAGTAAGTTTATATTCTATATATTTAATATCTCTATAGTATTTATAGCTATAAGGTTTATAAAGAATATCTCTATAGAGAATGTATAGTATATTCTAAAAGTATATAAGATTAATATATATTAGAGACCTCCAGATAGGTTTATTACTAATATAGAATATACTTTTATAGCTAAACATTTTGAGAAGGAAGATAATAATATAAGTAGTAAGGTTAAAATTATATTAGTTAAAGTTGATAATAATATTAGTAAGGTAGAATATTACTATATTTCCCTATAGAAAGTATATAAAATTATCTAAAATAAAGTATTAAAGATTAATAGAGAGAAGATTCTATAAAATATAGTTAAAGTAGTTAATAATATTAGTAGTGTAAATAACTTTATACTAACTCTACTGACTTTTAGAATATATCTATATCTTAACCTAATAATACTACTATCTCCAGATATTATAAGATAAGTAGTTACTATCTAGAAGGTAATAAAAAAGAGATATAAAATCTATACTTAATAGTAAGTTTCTAATACTCTATATATATATAATAGCATCTCTATTACTTCAGTCTATTATTTACCTCTTTAATTAGAAGTATATATCTATTATAAATATTAAGGTTAAATAGAATCCTTTAGATTTATCTCTATTAATAGTAAGATATATATTATAGAGATAAATAGTAAACTTAGTATCTTTAGATTAATAATAGTTAAACTATATTATTAACTATATACTAAAGAAATAGAAACCTAAGAATTATATAGTAACTACCTACTAAATAAATATCTAAAAGACATATATTAATAGTAGTATTAAATAAAGATAAACTAAAGTAGTAAGGATAATTATATAGAAATATAATCTTTATTATAGAGACTGAATTTATAGATAATATCTATTATAATATCTATCTAATAATAAAAGAAATAGAGATATTTACTAAAACTATTAAACTTTACTAATATAGCTTTATTTAAATACTAAGGAAGCTATTTCAGAGATTATATACTATAGAGTGGGAGACTCTATTAGTAAAAAGTATACTTTACCTTAAGTATTTTAACGTCTGAAAATATAATAGTATAAGGATCTTCAGCCTCTACTTTATTAATAAGATTAAAGATATAGATAATATATTATATAAGAAGTTATAGTTAGTTATTAAGAATTTTAATAATTAGAGAAAAATAAATATTCTTATATAGTTACTAATAATCTAATAGGTTAGCTATTATGTAATATTAGTATTATTAGTAATATTTAAAGAGGTAACTTCTATATAGGTTTACCTCTAAGATATTACTTAAGTATATATATAGATAGAGATAATACTAAATTACTTTATATTAGTGAAGCTATCTATAAACCTATATAGTTTATATCTAGAAAATATTATTATTATTATAGTTTAACTATTATATAGCTCTATAAAGTTAGATATTTATTAGTATATAATATACTCTAACTACTATAAAAGCTAACTATAAATAGAAACCTCATTATATAATCTATATCTTATAATCTTCAAGCCTAATAACTTATATTTTGGTATTATAAATATATAAGTAAATAATACCCTCAGACTTTACTTAGTTAAGTTTAATAATAAAGATAAAGAGAAGTTTTAGTAAGTAGAATTTACAGCTAAACTAAAGTTAATATTTATATAATATAAACTCCTTATATTTAATAGAAATATAATTATCTTAAAGGATAATAATAATATTACCCTTATTTAAAAGAGATAAAGTAAGAGAATTAAATTTATTAACCTTATATCTAAAGTTATAAAAGTAATATATATTAAATAATAGATATAAGGAGTATATATAGGTTCTATATAGTAGCTAGAGGTATACTTTAATCTCTCTATTATAACTTAATATTCAAATTTAATACTAGAGGATATTAAGAAACTTAATAAATACCTAATATAGTAAATAGATAATTCTAAAAGAAACTTAATATTTATTCCTACTAATATTAAGATAATAAGGTTATATATATTTATTAATAGATTCTTCACTAATAATAGTAATATAATATTTCAGCTTAAATTTATTATTATTCTAGAGAAAGAAGATATTAGTAAAGATAATAATATTTTTAAACTTAGAGGTAATATTATCTACTTCTCCTCTATTAAATTCAAGAGAGTTATATATAGTATGTTAGCGTCTGAAGTCTATAATATAACTATAAAAGTTAATATAAAATATATAATATTCACTATCTTTAGGTAAGTAACTAAATTCCTTAAGATACTAATAATACTAATAGTAGTTTATATTAACTTCTTTTTACTCTATAAGTATTTTATTAAACTTAATATAATAAAAGAGAAGTAACTTATAATTAGTATTATAATATTATAATAATTATATAAGAGAAGGAAGATCTTTAAGATTTAATAGATTAATAGTAAGAATAATCTTACAGATAGTATAATTAAGATATCTAATAACTAAGCTCTTAAAATATTTATTACTATAAATAAAGTAATTATAAGGATAGAAGGATAGGTTATAAAGACTATAGAGGATAATAAGAGGAGGATATAAAAGTAAAAGAAGGTAAATAGAAAGTATTATTACTGGAGAACTTTAAGGTATCTGAGTGATAATAATTGAAAGATATATTTTTATAAGTAAATACTATAAGAATTTATATAGTTTTTATTACACTTAAAAAGATATATATAACTAATAGCTAGGTTTTTACGTTTTACGCTAATATTTATATTTTACGCTAGTTTTTACGTTTTACGTTAGTTTTTACGTTTTACGTTAGTTTTTATATTTTACGTTAGGCTTTATATTTTATACTATTTTTGCATTTTACGCTATTTTACGTTTTTACTACAAAAGAGAGTACTGTTAGTATTAGGTTAACTGGATACTAATATAGTAAAAGCTATAGTAGTGGGTAACTTACTAGTTAACCAACTTAATTAGACTAATTAGATGAGAAGGATAATCTTATAGATTAATCCTAATAGTATATAGGGTATATATATATGCTATAATATAGATTTAGATATAATGAAATACAAGTATTAGTTATAACCTAGTTATAAATAATCGATCGATTACTATATTTACTAGTTGTAAACTAATAAGATATATTTTTACGAGTAAATACTGTAAGTGTTTACGTAGTTTTTAGTATACCCAAAAAGATATATATAACTGGTAGCTAGGTTCTTGCGTTTTATACTAGTTTTTGCGTTTTACGCTGGTTTTTGCGTTTTATGCTAGTTTTTACGTTTTACGCTATTTTTACGTTTTATGCTATTTTGTATTTTTACTATAAAAGAGAGTACTGCTAGTATCAGGTTAACTAGGTATTAATATAGTAAAAGCTATAGTAGTAGGTAACTTACTAGTTATTCCACTTAATTAGACTAATTAGATAAGAGAGATAATCCTACGGATTAATTCTAACAATATACAGCGTATATACACACGCTATAACGTAGATTTAGATATAACGAAATAGAAATACTAGTTACAACCTATTTACAAATAATCGATCGATTACTATATTTATCAGTTGTAAACTAACAGTAAAGAATCTATTAATAAAGATATATAGGTTTATTATCTCAATATTAGTAGGAATAAATATTAAGTCTTTTATAGACTATTTATTTACTATGTTAGATATTAATTAAACTTCTGAATATCTTCTAATATTAGATTTTAATATTAGGTTGTAATAAAGAGGTTAAAATTTACCTTTAGTTAGTATATAGAAGCTATATATATACCTTATATCTATTATATAATATATACTAACTTTACAGTTTTAGATATATAGTTAGTAAGCTTAATCCTTTTACCTTATTCGTTTTAAGTGAGGGTAATATTACTATTATCCTTCAGGATAATTATACCTCTATTAAATATAAGGAACATATATAATAGAAATATTAATTTTAGTTTAGCTGCAAATTCCACTTACTGAAGCTTCTTCTCTTTACTATTATAAAACTTAGGTAAATAAAGTTTAAGGATATTATCTATTTATATATCTATAATACTAAAATATAGATTATTCAGTTTAGAGATTATAAGGTATAAATTATATAATAAGATATCTATTTATAATTAACTTTTATAGTAAGTTAAGCTTATTATATACTAAAAGATATCTAACCTTACAAAATTATATAATACTTAAATTAAAATAATAATAATATCCTCTAGATATAAGCTATATAAACTTATAGGTAACTTTATTAGTATAAAGTAATTTAATATTATCTTCACTTATATATATACTTTAGTAATACCCTAAAGGTAAAGTTCTATAGAAGTTATCTTTCTAAGTATTACTAGTAATACTAATATTAAATAATAGCTAATCTATTAAATTATTAGTAACTATATAAAAATATTAATCTTCCCCTAATTATTAAAATCTTTAATAACTAACTATAGCTTCTTATATAATATATTATTTATATCTTTAACCTTATTAATAAAGTAGAAGTTAAAGATTCTTATATTATTATACTTTCAGATATTAAAATATTTAAGGTAAAGTATATCTTTTACTAGCTGTTACAAGCTATACCTGGATATCCAGCCAGAGCTATACTAAAGTATCTAAAGCTAACCCCCTCGCCCGGGTGGAGCCCCAGTAGGCCCTATATAACACTTTCTATACAGACTTTTCCATATACTTATAAAAACTTCTCTTTAACTTCTTAGTTCTAAATAAATAGTATTTTATACTACCTTCCAGTTAAATAAGCTTAGATCTAGCTTTTTATATCTTTAGAATTTAGTTTTATTTATTATATAGATAATATTAAGTAGAATATAGTTTCCTACCAGTTAAGTATATAATCTAGTTAAATATAACTTCTAGAATATAATATTATATAATAAGTAACTAACTAACTAATATAAAAAAAATAAAAGATACTAAAGTCCCCCAGAATATCCCTATAGATAGTAATTCTATAAGTAAACTATTTCAGTAGTAATTATAGTATATTTTAAGCTCTCTCTATTAAAAGATTAATAAGTTTTTATATAAGTTAGGAAGATAAAATATTATAGTATGTAGTAACCTCCAGATAGTTACTATAATAGACACCTCTAGTTTATATTACAATACTTCAGTAACCTCCAGAATAATATCTATTAAAATAATAACTTTTAGAGTTAATAATATTACTATACCTTTACTAATAGCTAACTACTAGAGGAAACCTCTTCTCCTGTTCCTAAAGTTTTTAGATAAATAGAAAGAATATTAAATATAAATTTAATAGATAAAAGCTAAACTGAAGATTAATTACTATTTTTTTAATAATAATTAGAAATATTAGTATCTAATTTACTTCTATTTGGATTTTAGTTTTTAGTAAATAGTTAAGATTTTCTATATAATAGAAAATTTAGAAACTTTCTATAGTCAAAATAATTTTATAAGTTATCTAAATAGAATTTATCTAAACTCTAATAGCTAACTTTATATTATTATCTAGCTATAAAACTTTAGATAGAAAGAAAATAAATATCTAACTATTTTTCTACCTTAATCTAAAAAGATTCTAGCTAATACTAAAGAATATATATAGTTAAATATAATCTAGATGTTTCTACTAGAGGTTATTCTATTTCCCTATTTTAAGAAGTTACTTATTATAATAAACCTTCCTATAAAATATAAGTTTTAATTATCTAAAATCCAGAATATAGCTTAAAGACTTAAATATATAAAGAAGATATTAATTTACTACTAGCTGCTCCACTAGAAACCTACTACTTATAATATAGAGAATAATATTATAATAATAGAAGTAATTAAGAAGTAATAATAATATTAGAGTTTTAATAGTTTCTCTTCTATCCCTAAGGAGTATTCTAAAAACTATTAGAATATTTACTAATATTCTAAATATAGTAAGACAGACTATATATAGAAACTATATAATATAAGAAAATAGTAAAGTTAATATAAAGATTATAAAATTTATAGCTACTTTAGATTATATTAGAAAGAATAAGAAAGATAGTATTTCCCTACTTAGTAACAGTAAGAATTTAGGAAAAAAGTAACTTTAGAGTAAAGTTAGACTGTGGAGCTAATAAAAGTAAGAATATCAAAATAGGGAAATTAATAGAAAAAGAAATAAGTAAGTAACTAGTAGTTAGCTATTATTTACGTTAGAATAAATAAAAGTTACTTTATTAATATACTTATTAATATACACTATAATATCTATATTATTATTAATATCTTTCTTATAAAGAAACTTTACCTCCTACTAGTTAATAAGTTAACGAGATAGATAAAGGAATATATTATTAGGTTATTATTTAGTAATATCTAGAGGGTAATTATTCTAACTTTAGAAGTTAGTAGCTATATATAGAAAATTTATATCTATATTATAAAGAGTCTATAGTTACTCTTATATCTTAAGTAGTTATAAATAGAGAATAATTATATTATTTATAATATTAAAACTTAATAGATAATCTATAGAAAAAGTAGTATAATAGTATATATAAAATATTAGAATAAGCTAATATAACTTAAGGAGATCTAGTTAGCCTACCTACTTAATACTAATTTATTTATATTTATTTATTAATATACTATATAATATACTAGTAAGATATTAAGCTTCTACTAAATTATATTTATTAGTTTAGTAAATATGAAGAAGATATTAGCTTTAAAGGTAGAGGTAAACCTAAGGAATTATACTTCTATAAATATCTTAAAGAAAATTCCAGATTTTCTCTATCTAGATTCAGTATATAAGCTACCTTTCAGCTGACTAAAGATAGATTACTATATTTTACTAATTAATAATAGAAAAAGAGATAGAAACTAAACCTTCTATAAGAATCCCTCTATAATATATTATAGAAGAAGCTTCTAATACTTAAGAAGATTCTGGAGGATTTACTTAATAACGAATTTATTAAAATAGGTAATTTCTTTACTAATATTCCAATTCTCTTTATAAGGAAGCTAGATAGAGGAATATATTTCTATATAAATTATAAAGCTTTTAATATAATTATAAAGAAAAACTATTACCTCTTTTCCCCTATATTAGAAACTCTCTAAAAGATTACTATTACTTATTAATATATTAAGTTTAATATTATTATTATAGTTTATAAAATTATAATTTATAAAGTAAATTAGAAGAAAATAGCTTTTTGGATATATTATAGTTTCTTTAAAGAAAAAGTATATTCTTTTAGATTTATTAGTATTTCTATTATATTTTAATAATATATTAATAGCTACTTATAATAATTTCTAAATACATTTATTATAATATATATTAATAATATTTTTCTTTGGATTAATAGCTTCTAAAAGAAATATAAGGAGAAAGTTTACTAAATATTAAGCTATATTATTAATATAGATTTTAAGTTGAATTCTAAGAAATATAAGTTTTTAATTTTTATAGTTAAGTATATTAAGTTTATTTCATTAGCTGGAAAAAGCTTTTCTTATAACTTTAAGAAGTTAGAAGTTATTACTAATTAGCTTTCCTCTAGTTTGCTAAAGGATAGTTATAGTTTCCTTAGATTTATAAATTATTATAAAGTTATTATATCTTAGTATAATATTATTATGAAGTTTCTAAACTATCTAACTTAAATATTAGTTTCTTTTAACTAGAAACTAAAATAGTAGGAAGTTTTCCTTATACGAAAACAGCTTTTCACTATAAAATTACTTCTATAGATATTTAATTCTAATATTTTAATAATAATAAAGATAGACTATTTAGAATATACTCTAGAAGATATATTAACCTAAGATAATAAGGTTAAAGTAAAATATTTAGTAGCTCTCTATTTTTAATATCTAATCTTTATAGAGTTTAATTATTTATTTTAAAAGAAGAAGCTTCTTATAATACTAACTTATTTATAGAGATAGAAAGTAGAACTATAAAGTATCAGGAAGTTTAAAGTTCTTAGTAATTATAAAGACTTTAAGTATTTTATAAAGAAATAATAGCTTATAGAGAGATAAAGTTAGAAGGTAGAGGAATTATCTTAGTATAACTTTTACCTTAAGTATCAGCTAGATATTTAGGTAGTAGCCTCTAATATTCTGTTCTGGAGGAAATAGAATATTCCTAAAAAGTAAAATAATAAGAAGTAATAGAAATAAGTAATATAAATTATTCTAGATAGTATTATTTCTGTAAAGCCTTAAGTAGAATATATAGATATTATTAGTATTTAGACTTTTAAAGAAAAACTAAACTTATAAGAAATATAGAATTATATAACTAAAAGAAATTTCTTATATTAATAAATCTTTATAGTAGTTTAATAGGAAGAATATAGTCTTTCCTCTAATCTCTATATTGAAATCAACATTACTAAATACATTATTAATATATTAGAATAACTTACCTTAAGAGAGAAATTTCAAATATTACATACTAAAACAAATAATAACTTTCTTAATAAATTTACAATTAAATTAAAATAGAAGTTATATAGTTTCTTTCCTATAAGCTACTTAAAATATAATAATATAGTGAAGATTATAAGTTAATAATTCTATTAGTCTAAATAATTATAGAATATCTACTGATTTATTTATAATTATAATATATATAGAAATATATATATCTAGAGGTAAGCTAAGAAGGGATTCCTGAGATTTCTACTAATATCTAACTAGTTCTCTTCTAATTTATTAATAGACGTTATTACTAACTTATTCTTCATAAAAGAATAAGGTAGCTATTACCTTTAAGTTATTATTAATTCACTATATAAAACTTCTATATTAGAGACGATAAATATAATAAAAGCAGAATTATATATCTAGTAGTTTCTTAATTATTACCATAGGTGTTATAGAATATTATATTTTATTATAAATAATAGAGAATCTAACTAAATAAGTTACTTCTAGAAAGAATTCTATAAACTAATAAAAATTATATATTTATTAAATATTAGTTACTACTTACAGACTAATAAAATTATAAAATAATATAATTAGAAAATCTAAATAATCTTAAGGATATTTACTTACTAGTCTCAGGATAATTAAAGTAACTTACTATCTATTATATAGTTAGCTTTCTGTAACTAGTAGTATAATATAATAAGAATTATATCTTTCTTTATAAAATATAAATATTATATTAACTTTATTCTAGTTACTAAGAAGTATATAAAATCACTCAGTAATAATAGGATTACTACCTACTAGCTAATTAAGAAGATATAGTTAGTAATAATATATATTTATATAGAAATAGCTATTATTTAGTAGAGGTTAGAAACTTAGGTAAATAAAACCTGATTCTCTCTTAATTAGTATTAAGTTAGTAGTAAAATATAGTTAAATAAATTTAACTATAAGTTACTAAAATTAACTTAAAAGCTAACTTAGCTATATTATAAATATATAATAATAAAGATTATCTTACTATATATTATAAAATTAGATATTCTAAAGTTTATTTACCTATAGTTTTATATATATTTACTTCAGAAGGCTGCTTTTAATATACTATCTAAGTAGATTATAATTAATAGCTAGCTATTATTACTAGTGGATAATAATAGGAAGACTAAAGAGTTAGTTTGAAATATTCTTATTATAAAGATATACTAAATAGAAAAAAGATATTAATAAGAAGGTTTTATTAAATAGAAAGAATATATAAACTTTATATAGAAACCTATAAATATAATTATAAATATAATAACTTTAAAGTAATATAAAGTAATATATAAGCTAATTATAAATAATAATAGAGATTTAGCTTATAGCTTCTAACTAAATAGTAGCTAGAGAGAAGGAAGATAATATTATAAACTATATCTAGATATCTAGCTAGAATTATACTAAAGTATCTAAAGCTTACTTCCTCGCCCGAATGAAGCTCTAGTAGGCTTTATATAATACTATATATACAGACTTTTCTATATACTTATAAAAGCTTCTCTTTTACTTCTTAGTTCTAAATAAACAGTATTTTATACTACCTTCCAGTTAAATAAGCCTAGATCTAGCCTTTCACACTAGCAGAATCTTCCACCCTATAGTATATAATTTCTGAAATTACTTCCCTGGTATTTAAATAAAGTTATATTAGTAAAGTTTAATAACTTCAGTAAATACCTTTATCCTTTTTATTATCAGATAGATATTATAGTAAATATTATCCGCAAGATTAGCCTCTATAATAAAATTTATATTTTCAATAGTTATTCTTATTATTCTAGCCTCTTCTTATTTAATATTACTATTAATATTTCCTCTTCTAGATATTTATCCAGTAGCTAGTTAGTATATAGTTTCTAGTTTTCTATTTTTGCTATATATAGTTAATAATATAGCTTAATTATTATTAATCCAAAAACACTAGGTTTACTATCTATCTCTATAATATTTATCTTACTATTAACTAAGATAGGTTTAAAGAGTTTTATTTACTCTTAATATTTACAGTAAATATATACCTCTAATTATAATAGTACGCAGTAAATTAAAGTGGTGAAAAGGCTATTATATATATTTAAAACATTAGAACCTTACCTCTAAGTATAAATTTTATTTACTTCTTCTATTGCCTTCTAAATTACTACTATATATCTTATAATATCTAAAGATAGTGGTAATATTAGGTTAAGATATAGATATACTCTACAAATTAGTAAAGTTAATATAAGGCTATTTAGATTAACTATATTATTAACTACCTTAACTATATTCTACAGTATCTTTCCTCTATTAATCTCTAGTACCTTAGGTTAAATAATTTTATATACTTTATATAGAGAAGTATAGTAATATTCTACCTTACCAATATTATTATAGGCTTTCACTAGTATAAGTTGAATCTTACTGCCTATATTATTAGCTTCTCTCTTAAAACCTTCAGCCGTAAAGTTATATTCTATATTAACCTCCAGGTGGCTACTATAATAAATACCTGTAGCTTATATTAGGATACTTTAGTAACCTCCGGAATAATATCTATTAGGATACTAGCTTTTAGAGTTGATAATACTACTATCTTTCCACTAATACTCAACCACTAAAGGAAGTTTCTCTTCCTTTTTCTAAAGCTTTTAGGTAAATAGAAGAAATATTAAGTATAGGTTTAATAGATAAAGGCTAAGCTTAAAATCAACTACTATATTTTTAATAGTGATTAGAAATATTAATTTCTATTTTACTTCTACTTAAACTTTTGTTTCCAGTAGGTAGTTAAAATCTCCTATATAGCGGAAAGATTAAAGAACTTCTATAATCTAGATAATTTTATAAGTTACCTAAATAAAACTTATTTAAATTTAAATAGCTAGCTTTACGCTATTATCTAGCTATAAAACCTAAGATAGAAGGAAAATAAGTATCTAACTATCTTTCTATCTTAATTTAAGACAATTCTAGCTAATACTAAAGAATATATATAGTTAAATATAGTTTACATCTTCCTACTAGAGGCTATTTTATATTTCTATCTTACAAAACTTTCTATTATAATTAACATTTCTATTAAATATAAATTCTAACTATTTAAAGTTTAAAATATAACTTAGAAACTTAGATAAATAAAGGAAATATTAGCTTACTACTAGCCACTCCACTAGAAATCTACTATCTATAATATAAAGAATAATATTATAGTAACTAAAGTAATTAAGAAGTAATAATAATACTAAAATTTTAATAACTTATTCTCTACCTCTAAGAAGTATTTTAAGAACTACTAAAATACCTACTAATATTTTAGATATAGTAAGAAAAGCTATATATATAGAAACTATATAGTATAGAAGTATAAAAAAGTTAATATAAAAGTTATAAAAACTATAGCTACTTTAGATTATATGAAGAATAACCATGGGGATAGTATTCCCCTACTTAGTAATAGTAAGAATTTAGGAAAAAAGTAACTTTAAAGTAAAGTTAAATTCTAAAGCTAATAGAAATAAAAGTAATAAAATAGAACAAATAATGTAAGAAAGAAATAAGTAAGTAACTAGTAGTTAGCTACTATTTAAGCTAAGATTAATAGAGGTTACTTTATTAATATACTTATTAATATAAGCTATAATATATATATTATTATTAATATCTTCCTTATAAAGAAACTTTACCTCCCGCTAGTTAATAAATTCAAGAAATAAAAAAGGAGATATACTATTAGGTTATTATCTAGTAATATCCAGAAGGTAATTATTCTAATTTTAAAAGTTAGTAGCTATATATAGAAAGTTTATATATATATTATAAAGGGCCTCTAGTAACTTCTATTTCTTAGGTAGCTTTAGATAGAGAATAATTATATTATCTATAATATTGAAATCTAATAGATAGTTTATATAAAGAATAATATAATAGTTTTATAGAATACTAAAATAAGCTAATATAGCTTAGGAAAGTCCAGTTAGCCTATCTACTTAATATTACTTTATTTATATTTATCTCCTAATATACTGCATAGTATACTGGTAATATACTAAATTCCTACTAAATTATATTTATTAGTCTTACGGATATTAAGAAAATATTAATTTTAAAGGTGGAGGTAAACCTAAGGAATTATAGTTCCATAAGTATCTTAAAGACATTTCCAGATCTTCCCTATTTAGATTTAGTATACTAACTGCCCCCCAGCTAACTAGAAATAAATTATTATATTCTATTAACTTTTAATAATGGTTGGTTACATTAAAGGTCTCTAATCTGTTGCTAAATCACATACCTCTCGGAATCCCATTTTTAGGTAAATGCACCCAACAGTTAGCTCTATTAAAGTTATAGCTATTTTGCTATTACTCTTTCTATTCTAAATACCCTATATTAGGTAAATAATAAATATGTTAAGTTTATTATATTAGTTAGAAAGAAACTTTCTTATAATTCTAAAAAGTTAGATATTATTACTAACTAGCTTCCCCCCAGTTTACTAAAATATATTTATAGTTTCCTTAAATTTATAAACTATTATGAAATCTTTATATTTTAGTATAATATTATTATAAAGTTCTTAAACTATCTAACTTAGAAGTTTATTTTCTTTAATTGGAAATTAAAGTAGTAAGAGGCTTTCTTTATACTAAAATAACTTTTTACTATAAAACTAATTTTAGAAATATTCAATCCTAATATTCTAATAATAATAGAGATAACCTACTTAGAATATATTCTAAAAAGTATATTAATTTAAAATAATAAGGTTAAAGTAAGGTATTTAGTAGCTTTCTACTCTTAATATCTAACCTCTATAGAGTTTAATTACTTAATCTATAATAAGAAATTCCTTATAATATTAGCCTATTTATAGATATAGAAAGTAAAGCTATAAAATACTAGAAAGTCTAAGATTCTTATAGATTATAAAAACTTTAAGTATTTTATAAAACAATAATAACTCATAGAGAGATAAAGCTGATAGGTAGAAAAGTTATCTTAGTATAACTTTTACTTTAAATACTAATTATATACCTAAATAGTAGCCTCTAATACTCTCTCCTAAAACAAATAGGATACTTCTAAAAGGTAGAATAATAAAAGATAATAGGAATAAGTAATATAAGTTATTCTAAATACTACTATTCCTATATAATTTTTAGGTAGAATATATAGATATTACTAATACTTAAGTTTTTCAAGAAAAACTAAATTTATAGAAGATATAGAATTATACTACTAAGAGAGACTTTTTATACTAATAGATTTTTATAGTAATTTAGTAGGGAAAGTATAACTTTTCCCCTAATCTCTATATTAAGATTTAAATTACTAAAAATACTATGAATATACTAAAATAAATTACCTTCAGAAAGAGCTTTTAGATACTAAATAGTAAATAAAATAAAGGCCTCCTTAATAAACTTAAAACTAGATTAGTATAGAAGTTATATAACTTCTTCCCTATAAACTACTTAGAGTTTAATAATCCACTGAAGATTATAAGCTAATAGTTTTATTAGTCTAAATGGTTATAGAATATCCGCTAATTTATATATAACTATAATATATATAGAGATATTTATTTTTAGAGGTAAGTTAAAAAAGGAATTTCTAAAGCCTCTATTAATATCTAATTAGTTACACTCTAATTTATTAATAAACTTTATTATTAACTTACTCTCTATAAAACGATAAGGTAGCTATTACCTCTAGGTTATTATTAATTAACTAAATAAAACCTCTATATTAAAGAAGATAAATATAATAAAAGTAGAAGTATATACTTAGTAGTTTTTCAGTTACTACTATAGGTTTTATTAAATACTATACTTTATTATCAATAATAGAGAATTTAATTAGGTAAGTTACTTCTGGAAGAAACTCTATAAATTAATAGATATTATATATTTGTTAAGTATTCGTTACTATCTACAGACCAGTAGAATTATAAAATAGTATAATTAGAAAATCTAAATAGTTTTAAGGATATTTATATACTAATTCTAGAATAACTAGAATAACCTACTATCTATTATATAGTTAGCTTTCTGTAACTAGTAATATAATATTATAGAAACTATATCCTTCTTTATAAATTATAGATATTATATTAACTTTATTCTAACTACTAAAAAGTATATAGAACTACTTAGTAGTAATGAAACTACTACCTACTAACTAGTTAAGAGAATATAGTTAGTAATAATATATATTAATATAGAGATAGCTGCTACTTAGTCGAAATTAAAAGCTTAAGTAAGTAAAATTTAATTTTCTATAGATTAATATTAAGTTAGTAATACGATATAGTTAAATATATCTAACTATAAATTACTAAAGCTAAACTGGAAGCTAGTTTAGCTATACTATAAGTATATAGTAGTAAAGATCCTCTTACTATATATTATAAAGCTAGATACTTTAGAGTCTATTTACCTATAATTCTATATATATTTACTTTAGAAGGCTGCTATTAATTTGCTACCTAGGTAGGTTATAGTTAATAGTTAGCTACTATTACTAGTGAATAATAATAGGAAACCTAAATAGTTAGTTAAAAGTATTCTGACTATAAGGATATATTAAGTGGGAAGAGAATTGTAATAAGAGATTTTTATTAAATAGGGATAATATATAAACTTTATATAGAGGTTTATTAATACTATTATAAATATAGTAATACTGATTTAATATAAGGTAATATATAAGTTAATTATAAGTACTAATAGGAATTTAGCCTATAGCTTCTAACTAGGTAGTAGCTAGAGAGGAGGGAGGTAATATTATAGACTATATCCAGATATCTAGCTAAAATTATACTTAGGTATCTAAAGTTAACCCCCTCGCCCGAGTGAAGCCTCAGTAAGCTCTATATAGTATTATATATATAGACTTTTCTATATATTTATAAAGGTTTCTCTTTTACTTTTTAGTTCCAAATAAATAGTATTTTACGCTACCTTCTAGTTAGATAAACCTAGGTCCAGCCCTTCACAATAGGCTATATATTATAAATATTAATATCTTTAACTCTATCAGAATACTATATATAATAATACGTATAATATACCTTCCCCTAGTAAAACTAACACTTAAGTTAATTCTTAAGCTTATAATTCTAGAGGTAATTTACCACTATATTATTTTTCATAGTAATCTTATAAGTATCTCTAAGGTTATTATTGAAATTTTCTATTTCCTCATACTATATAAGAAAATAGGAATAAATAGATACTAGTATATTTACTATATAGAAGTTAAACCTATATTGTCATAGAAGTTTCTTCTCTTCTTAAGAAAATATCTTATTAACTAGTAACTGAATTTATTATATATATAGTATATTTTATTAAACTAGCTATATAAGGAAGCTAAAGTTAAGTAATATCCTTCTCTAAATAGTATTTAAAAGTATTCTTAATTATTATATTTATATTCTTAACGAAAGCTTTAAGGTAAGTTATATATTTAGTTAGTTTAATATTAATTTATATTAATTAATAAGGATTTCACATAATTATCAGTATTCTTAAACATATATTAAAATATGATAGAGGGAAAGCTTATAGTAATGTTAATAGTAGATTATAGTAAGTTATAGACTTTCTAATATATTACTATAAAGCTAAGGAGAGTTAATTAGTATTTTAATATTTCTTAGTATATACTAAAGAGGTAGTTTTGAAAGCTAAAATTAATATACTATTTAAGAGGAAAGATTCTCTAAATATATATTAGCTTAGTAAAAGAAATCTTAAATACCTTCTTTCTTATTTTACATTAATTATTAGTAATAATACTTCTAAATATTATATTATATCTATTAGTAAGATAAACCTATTAACCTTTATTAACTTTACAGTAATTCTTAATACAGAAAGCTATCCTATAAAATATTATAGAATTTATAACGTTACCAAGGTAATTAAAATAGTATTTAAAAGCTTAGTTTTTTAATGTCATTAAAACCACTTTAGTTTATATATAGTTAGGAATATTTCCTTTTAGATAATAATTTCTAAAGATATAGATTTTCAATTTAAAGATATTATAGACAACTTCTTTATACTTTATTTTGAAGTTATATATCTTTATAAGGTTAGTTATATTCTTAGCTATCGGCATATTAATAGAAAGAGATTTAGTTTCTTAGTAATTATTTATAAAGTTAGTATATAGAAAAGAAACTATAGAAAGTATTTTAGGGAATTTATATTATTAGTTTTAATTACAAGAAGGTTATTAGTTTTATTAATTTCGAAAACCTTATTATTTCAGTTATTCTTATTATTAAGAAGTTATATTTATTATTAATAATAGAGAAATAAGTATAAATCTCTCTACTTATTAAGATACTTCTTGGAATTAGTTTCTTAAGGTAGCTGGATAAATATTCAGTTTTATAAGGTTTTAATAAATTACCTTTTATTATTACTTTAAGAAAGTAGAAGATATCTACTAGGTAAAGGTAATATCTTTAAGAAAGCCTAATTAGTTATTAATAAGTATTTTAAAGCTTTATAACTTTATTACCATTTTTTAAACTTTTTTCTTAGTTTATAAAGTAAACGTATTTTACTTTATTAGGTTTAGAAGAATCTGGTAGATTCATTTACCTTTTATATTAATCTCAATATTATAAATAATAAGAATATTCTCTAAATACTAAGGTAGTTATTTATCTATAATAGCCTATATCTTCTTTAGCTAGTTTTTCAAGTTATATTTAGGAACATTTAGAAGGTTTCTATTAAAGATATAATTACAAGTATATATTTCTGTAATTTATATGTTTTGGTTATTAATTTAGTTAGAATTATATTTTATGAAAAGATTAAATACTTTTTATTTACTAAAGATGTTGCCATTAAAAAGGGATTTTAGTTTTATTAATATTCTTAACCCTAAAGGGGTAATATTACTAATCATATTAAGGTTTTTCAAAAGTCTTCAAAGAAATTCCATTAATTTAGATATCTTACTTATTATTTTCTAACTATAGGAAAATTATCAAGACATATAAATTAGAAGAGGAAATATAAAGAAAGATATAAAATTCTATTTTTGCTATTTGCTATTTCTATTTATTAATATCATATAAGTAAAATTTAACCTTAAAGAAGGAAACTATCTGCCAGTTAAATAAGGAGAAAAAGGAAAGAAAATAGAAGAATATAAGGAAAAAGAAAAGAAATATAAGCAAATTTAGAGAGATTAAGAATATTATAAATTTCTTTATTATAGAAGTTTAGTAAGTTTTATAATAAAAATATTTAATAAATATACTTATATATCATATATTTCAAATTTCTTCTATAAGTTAATTCTTAGTATAGATAGACATCTGGCTATTACAATCAAAATGTATTAGTATAATTGTTAATAAAATATTATCTTACTTTACGTTAGGTAAGAGGTTATTATTAAAAGTATCTAAATAAATTAAAAACTTAGTAGCCTTACTTCAAGTTAAGTTTAATAATCTTTATTATTATTTCTATCTAAATAAGTTTTACTAATCTATCGGAAGTATAAGAAGTTAGATCTGGGTTTGTTTAACTGGAAGGTGGCGTAAAATACTATTTATTTAGAACTAAGAAGTAAGAGAGAAGTCTTTATAAATCTATAGAAACGTTTATATATATAATATTATATAAAGCCTACTGAAACTCTATCCGGGCGAGGGAATTAGCTTTAGATACCTAGATATAGCGTAAGCTATTATTTAAATATAGCTTATAATATTATCTTCCTTCTTTCTGCCTGCTGTCTGGTTAGAGGCTATAGGCTAAGTTACTATTATTATTTACAATTAGCTTATATATTATCTTATATTACTTTAATATTACTATATTTATAATAATATCAATTAGCTTTCATATTAAATTTATATATTTTTTCTATTTAATAAAGGTTTCTTATAAGTATTCTCTTTCTACCTAATATATTCTTATAGTAAAGATACTTTTAACTAGCTATTTAGCCTTTATATTATTATCTACTAATAGTAGTAGCTGGCTATTAACTATAATCTACCTAGATAGTAAGTTAGTAGTAACCTTTTAAAATAGGTTAATATAAAGCTATAGGTAAATAAAGTTTAGGATATCTAACTTTATAATATATAGTAAGAGGATTCTTATTATTATATATTTATAATATAGTTAGGCTAGCTGCTAGCCTAATTTTAGTAGCTTATAGTCAAATATATATAACTATACCTTATTATTAACCTAATATTAATTTGCGGGAAATCGGATTTTATTTACCTAGGTTTCTAAGTTTCATAAATAGTAGCTATTTCTATATAAATATATATTACTACTAACTATATTCTATTAACTAACTGGTAGATAGTAGCCTTATTACTATAAGGTAATTCTATATATTTTATAGCAACCAGAATAAGGTTAATATAATATTTATAACTTATAAAGAAAGATATAGTTTCTATTATATTATGCTGCTAGTTACAGAAAGCTAACTATATAATAAGTAGTAGACTATTTTAGTTATTTTAAAACTAGTATATAAATATTCTTAAAATTACTTACATCTTCTAGTTATATTATTTTATAATTTCATTAGTTTATAGATAGTAACTAATACTTAATAGATATATAATATTTATTAACGTACAGAATATCTTCTAAAAGTAATTTACCCAGTTAGATTCTTTATTATTTATAATAAAGTTTAATACTTTATAAAGTCTATAGTAGTAACTAAGAAACTATTATATATTTATATCTCCACCTTTATTATATTTCTCTTGTTTGGTAAAAACCCTTATTTAGTTGATTTATAATATTCTAGAGGTAATAGCTACCTTATCTTTTTATAAGAGGTAAATTAATAATAAAGTTTATTAATAAATTAGAATATAACTAGTTAGATACCAGTAGAGGCTTTAGGAATTTCTTCTTAACTTATCTTTAGATAAAAATACCCCTATATATATAATAATTATATATAAACTAGCAGATACTTTATAATTATTTAAACTAAAAGAAGTAATAACTTATAACTTTTAATATAATACTATATTCTCAATAGCCTATAGGAGAGAAGGTATATAGTTTTTATGGTAGTTTAGCTTTAAGCTTACTAAGGAAACTATTATTATTCTTACTATTTAGTATCTAAAGTTTCTCTCTAAAGGGAAGCTACCCTAATATATAAATAATATATTTAGCAATCTGGATATTAATATAGAGATTAAGGGGAAAGTTATACTTTCCCTACTAAATTATTATAAACACCTATCAATATAAGGAATTTCTTTTAGTAGTATAATTTATATTTCTTATAAATTTAGTTTTCCTTTCAAAATCTAGATATTAATAATATTTATATATTCTACCTAAAGCCCCGCGGAAATAGCGGTATTTAGAATAATTTATATTATCTATTTCTATTACCTCTTATTATTTTACTCTTTAGGGATATTCTATTTCCCCCGGAAGAAAATATCAAAAACTACTATCTTAATATCCGGCTGATACTTAAAGTAAAAGTTATATTAAGATAATTTCTCTATCTTTTAACTTTATCTTTCTATACGTTTTTATATCTTTATAGAATAGTTAAGGTTCTTATAGTTAGTAAGAATTTTAAAGTATCTGATACTATATGATTTAGCTTTCTATATTTATAAATAAGTTAATATTATAAGACGTTTCTTATTTTAAATTAGGTAATTAAACTTTATAGAGGTTAGAAATTAAAAGTGAAAAATTATTAGATACCTTACTTTAATTTTATTATTTTAGGTTAATATACCTTCCAGAATATACTTTGAATAGTTTAGTTTTATTATTATTAGAATATTAGGGTTAAATATTTGCAGAATTAATTTTATAGTGAAAAGTTCTTTTAGTATAAGGAAAACCTCCTACTACTTTAATTTCCCCCTAAAAACAAACTTTTAAGTTACATAGTTTAAAAGCTTTATAATAATATTATACTAAAATATAAAAACCTTATAGTAATTTGCAAACCTAAGGAAATTATATATATTCTTTAGTAAGCTGGGGGGAAGCTAGTTACTAATAATTACCAACGTTTCTGAATTATAAGAGAGATTCTTTCCAGTTAATATTATTAAACTGGTATAGAAGACTAGTAAATAGATTAAGGGAATTTAACACTTAATAAATTACAGAAGAATAGGGAATTTAGAATAAGATCAAAAAACACTACTAATATTAGTAGAAATAGTAATAAAGATAGAAGGTTCTAATTCTACTGAAGGTGGAAAGCTTCCAGATATATTTATTAAAATAGAGTTTATGTTTATAAACGTTAATCTTATACACAATAGATAAATAGAAGCTATTAATATATAGGCTACTATATAATCCGTTGATTAAATCTTCTGATATTAAAGTTTAACTAACTTAGAGTATAATTTATATAGGTTATATAACCTAAGCTCTAATAATTAATTTGCTAGAATTAATAGAAAATATAGGATTATATAAGTGAAATAGAATACTCAACCCTTATTTACCTAATATAGGGTATTTGGAATAAAACAAATAGCAAAATAGCTTTAACTCTAATATCTCCCCGTAAGTTATATAAGATAAATATCCTTTATAGCTTAAAAAAGCAGTAAAAACTCTAAAAACTATATAGGAAAAATAGAGAAAATAAAGAGTCTGAAAAGTCTAAAGCTATAAAAAGTATAAAGAAAAAGACTTCAAAAAGAAAGAAAAATCTAAAAACCCTAAAACCTTATATAGGTAAAAAGGAAAAGATTATTTTTCAGAAAATAGATAATTAGCATTATTATCTTTCTAAGAGGGCAGAATATTATTCTTAGACTTATTCTGTAGAATCCTCTCAATAATATTATTAAATTTAACTTAGCCTAAAGGCTTTATTGAAAAGTCAGTAATATTATTATTTATATTAATATAATAGAGATTTATCTTATTATCTCTAATAAGATCTCTACTATAATAATAATAAATAATAATATACTTAGCGTCTTTATGGAATTTAGTATTTTCAGTAAGCTTTTTAGCTAATTAATTATTAATAAAGATAATAAGCTTATTAATAACTCTAAATTCTAAAGATTTATTAATAAAGCTATAGTTATTAAATAAGTAAATAGCTTCTTTAGTAGTATCTATTAAAGTTATATACTTAGCTTTATAAGTAGATAAAGCTACTACTTTTTACTTAATCAAACTATGGCTAATATTATTATAAAAGTCTAGGTAAAATATATAAGCTGAAATAATTTTTCTATTCTTAATATCTCTTATCCAATCTAAGTCTATAACCCTAAATAAATTAAAGATATTAATATTATTATAGTTATAAATTAACTTATAATTAGGATTTGTTTTTAAGTAACTTTATATTCTATTAAGGGTAATAAAATATTCTTTAGAAGAATTTAAAGAAAACCTAAAGTAGATAGTAATAGCTAGAGTAATATTTAGCTTAGTTTTTAAGGTTAAATATAGTAAAGATCCTACTTGTTTTTAATATTATAATATCTCTTCCTTAGAAGTATTATTCTTATTCTTAAAGAACTTGGATTTATTATCTATAAATATACTAAAACTATAAAGATTCTTTTTATTAAATCTAATAAGATTTTTATTAGTATATTTAAACTAATTTAGTTTTATAATCTTATTCTTTCTATTAATAACTAAGTTATTACCTAAGAAAGTATTAGGTTCTTCTAAATCTCAAACTTTTATATTCTTTTTAAGACTACTATATATATACTCTAAAGTAGTAGAATTATTAGCCTCTAATAGTATATTATTAATATAATATACTAGAATAGCTAAGTATTTACTTTTATTAAAAGTAATATTAAGTATAAAAACTTCTTTGTTATAAGGAGATACGTTAAAACTAATCTTATATAAGATACATTTAAAATATAAATACTATAGTCTAGAACTCTATTCTAACCTATATAAAGCCTTATTAAGAAAATATAAAAAAGGCTGATTCTTTCAGTTAGTATTAAAAACTAAAACTTTTAGAATCTTAATTATAAATATAGCTAGTAGGTAACTTAATATATATCTTTTTATCTACTTTTGTATAAATAAATATAGTAGTAATATTATACTAAATTAAAATCCAGTTATAATAAATAGATATAATAAGTAAATATCTGTAACTTTCAGGCTTATAGGTAGTATCAAAGGTTTCTAAATAGTTAATACTGAAGTATTAGTTAAAGTTCTAAGTAACCTATCTAGCTTTATATATAGAATTACTAGAATCCTAATTATTAGGTTTTATTCTATAAATTTATCTATCCCCTAATATATTAATATTATTCTTTTTAATGAAAGATAAATGAGGTAGTGGTATAATAGTCTGAACTTCTATAAACTCAACAGACCTAACTTCCTTATTTATAACTTAAATCCAGTTTTTACTATTTAAAGAACTTATAATATTAAAAAGAGTAGTTAGCTTATTAAGAGTATTAACAGATAGAATATAAGAGGTAGTATAAAAATTACTCTATTTATTAATAAATAAACTATTACTATAGTTATATTAATTATAGTTAGTATAAAGAAGTAAAAATAGAAAATCTTTAACTATAAGAAGTATACTCTCTTTATATAAATACTGTTTATAGGTTTTTTTAACTTCTGGACTTAAAGAAGGAATTTCTATAAATATAGTAGACTTTTTAAAGTTCTCAGAATCTATAACCCTATTGGGATAAATTATAGATAAACTACCTAAATTCTCATTGGGAGAAGAATCTAAGTTTATATTACTATTTTTTACTTTATCGGGAGAAAGTAAATAATTAGTGTCTTTAGTAATATTATTATAGCTACTAAACTTAATAGTAATAACTAGATTCTTAGAAGAATTCTTAAATCTAAGTTAGTTAAACTTAGTCTATATAGATTAATTAGACTTAGTAATAACAGTATTACTAAAAATAGATAAATCTTCTTTCTATTAAGAATTAAACTAATTTTCAAGAATATTAATATCTCTAGACCAGATAGTATTTCAAGAATCGAAATTCTAAACTAAATAGGTGTTATAGCTAAAAGTAACTATAGTATCGTTTTAAGCTTTAAGGTCTAGCTTTTTAGAATACTTATTCTTAATCCCATAGTAACAGAAACTATTCTAAATCCTTATATTAGAAATAAAAGGTTTCTTCTTATTTTCTAACTTATATAGAGTTTTGAATTTAATAGAAGAATATAGTATTTTATTATAAATATAAATTAAAGTAGTAATAGCTAGATCCTAAAAGTATAAAAATAAACTAAAGTTATAGAGAAGGATTCTAGCCTTATTAATAATATTTCTTATTACTTTCTTAATTAAACTATTAGGTTTATAAATATAAAGTAATTTAATATTATAAATAATACTATTTTTAGATAAATGACTTTTATTCTGATATTAGAGAATTTAGAGCTACTATTAGTATTAGCTTTTTTAATTCTTTTATTATTATAATTATTATTAGTTATATTAATAAACTCTTTAAAAGCTGAAGTTACTTCTTTAAAGCTTTTAGTTCTTAGTAACTTTCCCCAGATATATTTACTATACTTATTAATAAATATAATAAAGTATTTGTAGTAATTATAGGTTTTTGGAGATATAATTTTATATAAATTGAAACTAATATAATTAAGATATTTAAACTTCTTAAAGTTATTTAAATCTCTATTTACTTTATTAGTAAACTTATCCTTAAGGTGGACTTAATAAGTAGGTAGTTTATTACCTTTACTATACTTATAACTTATATTATTTATAGTACTAGTAAGTAACTGAGGAATATTACTAATATAACCTATTCGATTATACTAGAGTTTCAAGTTATTAATATTATTATTAATAATAGTATTCAAAACTAAATCTTTACTAATAGGAAGTTAAAACTTATAAAGATTATTAACCTTAGTTTCTATAGGTAATAATTTATCTCTCTTTATATTAAATAATATAGGTTCTTTAAAGAAGATAGATAAGATTCCTATAGTATTAAATTTTAATTAACTTAATAAATTAATATCCAACTATAGTATATAATAGATATTCTTTAAAAGATATTTAATATTATTTAAAGTAATTTTCAAATAACCTTTTAAAGTTAAAATAATCTCTTTAGTATTATTCCACTTAATAGGTTTAATAACTTTTATTTTATTAACTAAAAGAAAGTAATCTTTACTATATAAATAGTAGCATTAGTATTAATAAAGAAAGAAACAGTATTAATCTTATTTTTATTATTAAAACTTCCAGTTTCTTAGATTTATTTAGAAATTAAAAAACCCAAAGTCTTATTAGTATAAGATTCTAAAAGAGGTTAGGTAAAAGTTATATTTTCAAACATAACTTTACTTTCTTTCTTATCTTCTTTAATAACTTCTTTAATAGTAGAATTAAGTTATATAAGATCTTCAGTTATAAAACCAGAATTGTCTTTAATATTATTTTCATTTATTCATAGAATATTCACTCTTTCAGAGTAAGTAATATTCCTATTCTTCTTCTTCTCCTTCTTTTTCTTATTAATAGAAGTAGAGAAAGAAAAGCTTTTATTTTTTAAAGCTTTTATCCAGCTAGAAGCTTTTTCAGAATAAAAATCAAAATAGTTCTCTTTAGTATAGTTAGTCTTTTTATAGTAATAATAGAAGATATCCTTCTGTTTCTTCTAAGGTGTTTTAGCTTTATTAGAAAACTACTTAGTAATTCTATTTTTAAACTTCTTCTTAATTATAAAATTAGCTAAAGAAGTATATATCTTTCTTCTAAATTTATCTGATAAGTTAGAGAATAAAGAATCTAACTGATTAGAATCCTTATTAAATCTACGATTTTAAGTAATAATAGTAATATAATCCTTATTATTTTTATTTAAACTATTTAGAATATAGATAATAACCACTTAATTTAGTAGTTAAACTTTACTATAGAATAGGTTATTAATAAGTTCTTTTATTATATTAAAATACTCTTCTTTAGTCTTAAAATTACTAAAAGTAGTATTAAAAAGTTCTTTATAAGTAAGAAATATATTTAAAAAACTAGTAGGCTTATGAAATCTTTTTTAAATAACTGAAAATATTAAATATATTAGTATTATTTCTAATACCTTTTAAAAGACTATTCTTACAGTTTAACTATATATAACTGACAGCCTTATAATACTTATCAGAATTACTTTCAGTAATAAGTTTAATTACATCTATAAATATATTTTTACTTATAAGTAAAACCTTTATTTAAATAAACTAAATATTATAATTCTAAGTTCCTTTTTACTTAGGAATAAAGTAGAGTTGGGAATATTCTATAATCTTTAAAAATAACTTAAATATATAAAGTAGTTATTTAATAAAAACTTAATCTAGATTCTGGTATAGAATTAAGATACTTAAAGACTAACTTCAGTAGAATATTGTGGATCGGTAGGGTTAATAGACAAATAGCCTAATAGTTAATCTGAAAGATTAATATAAAAACTGTAAGTAGTAGAGATCTAAAGTTTAAATCTTATAAGAGACTATTTTTATTACTAGTTAGTAACTATATAGTCTAGTTTATTATAGTTATAGTAAACTAGAAAAAAGAATTTCTAATTTATAAAGATCTTAGTAAACCTATAGTATTTTAGTTTATAGAATGTTTTAGTAAACCTAGAAAGTTAGTTTATAGAAGATCTTAGTAAACGTTGAAGCTAGTAATTTTCTTATAGATTCGGCCAGTATTAAACTAATTAATTAATATAAAGGTTCAGTTAGTTATTAGCTGAAGTTAGAAAAGAAATAGACTATAAAGCTTTATAAAGATAGTTAAGAGAGATTCTTTGGAGATAGATTAATAAAGGGAGGCTTAAGGTTAGTTAGTATAATCTTTTATATAATCTAAATAGATATTAGTAAAAATATAGATATTAATATGAATAGAAGATAAAGATTAGTAGATAAGAAAGTAATAAGAGTGTATAAGCTAAACTTATAATCTATTAAACTAAAATAGAAGATTAGTAAATAGGTTAAGGAAATTTAACATTCAATAAATTACAGAAGAATAGGAAATTCAGAATAATATCTGAAAATAATATTAATATTGGTAGAAATAGTGATCAAGATAGGAAGTTCTAATTCCACTGAAGGTAGGAAGTTTCCGGATATATCTATTAAAATAGAGTTTATTATTAGAAATATTAATTTTATATATAATAGATAAACGGAAGCTATTAACATATAGGCTACTATATAATCCGTTTATTAAACTTCCTAATATTAAAGTTGTGAGAATAGCTATAGTATCTATTCTGCTGTATGGCTGCTCTTGGCCGTTCTAGCTTATATAAGGCCTAACCGGCCTATTTATATATATTTAAGTATTCTATTCTAGTTTAAATAGATTATACCTTTTAATAACGTATATTCAGACTGTATACTATACTATTTATTTATTATAGTTATTAGCCTAGCTTTATTTAATTATCTCCTGAACTTCTTATAATTATTTTGGTATAAAGAAATAAATATCTTTTCAGATCTATAATACCTATTTTAATATAGTATTTTTAACTGTTAGTAACCTTAATACTAAATTTGAGCTACCCATTAATACTAATTTTAACTGGTAGTATATTATTCTTTAAGTTTATATAATTAGCTAAGATATTTAGAAATATCTTAATTAAGATATTATACTAACTATTAATATTATGAAATTACTTAATCTACTCAATTTTAATATTTAGCTATTTATAGAAAATATTAATTAATAAACTAAAGATTTAAACTTATATATAGTCAAAACTATAGGTATTTTGAACTACTATTCTGTAGATCTTAAGTTTTAAGTAGTTTAAAAATCTAACTGTAAGGATATTAAGAAATACTATAATATAATTTAGATATAGGTGGATATAACTATGAATAATAGTTTTTTATAGTGGCTTAAATAAAGCTTCTTAATAATAATAATATATCTTTTTAAGTATTTCTTAAAGTTTTAAAATACTAATATATTCAAAATAGATAAGTTATATAATAGAAACTTTAAGTAGAATAAAAGAGAATTCTGGAAAAAGCTAATTTAAATATCTTTATTTCAGCTTAATATAATATATAGTATATAATTTACCTTTAAGTAGTTATATTTAATATTCCTAAGATTAAGGATATACTTACAGTTAAAAAGTAGCCTTAAGTATTTAGCTACTATATTATATCCAGTTAGGTTTCTGGATATTACTAGAAGGTAGTTAAGAATATAATTCTTAATTAACTAATTATCAGTTTAGCTTAATATAGAGAGATTTTTGCCTCTCTAATATATATTAATAAAAATTTAGTTAAAAGCTAAGGTAAAATACTACTTATATTGGCTACTCTTATAGAAAGATTAGATAATATAATTTAATTAAAGCTAAAATATTTAAATAAATAGAGATAGTATCTATATTTACCTGAGGATTATAAATATATTTAATATACTATTACTAATATTTATAGTTAATTTCTAAGTACTTATATATTACTTACTATTTGAAATTTAGTAATCAATAGAATCAATAACCCTAAACTGTATAAATTCTGCCAGAAGCTAGTTAAAAAAGAATAGCTTAATAATAAGAATTATATAGCTAAGATTAAAAAGTTATCCCCAGATAATTTTAAAGCTAAAGTAACTTCCTTAGGCGGTTAATTTAGCGGAAGTAGTTAGTATTTCTTAAATTTAATATATATTAATATTAATTTCTCTCTTCTTAAATAGTTAAATATTAATATACCTCTAGGTGTTTTTTCTACTACTTAAGAACCTTACCTACTTTTAGTAAGTATAGTTTTTAATAATTATAAAGTAATTTATATTACTAACTTTATAGTATTATTCAAAGAGGAATTTATTAAGTTAAGTTAGAAGATAAATATAATTTAGTATAGCTTAGCTAACTTTCTAATTATTAAATAAGGTAAATATATAATTTAGAATATTCTTAATAGTCTAAAGGGCAAGGATACACTTAATTTAACGTTAGATAATATTATTTATATTAAATTGTCTTATATTAATATTATTTTAGAAGCTCTACTTTTTAAGAAAATTAAGATCTAATATATAGAATTTGATTATATATTTAAATATATATTACTTAACCGCTCTATTATAATAAAATAGCTACTTAGAAAGTATAACTTCATCTTTCTTAAATATAAGCTATTTTCTAACTTTTTAATAGTTTATTTAAGTACTTTTAGTATAATCTTAAAGTTACTTTATATTCTACTATTATAACTTTGACCTTTAATATCTCTGCCAGCTAATTAATCTAATAATATCCTAACTTAGTATCTTTATATAGGCTACTTTGGCCTTTATACTCTTAAGTATCTAGTTCTTAATATTGAGGAAATAAAGATTCCAGACTTAAGGTAATTAGACTATTTATACTATATAGAAGCTTATTCTCAATAAGTTATTTCTAAATAATTATCTAAGTTATATTTAGTTTATTTATTTTATAGAATCTTCTAAAATTTATTTAACTTTCCTAAAGTATATATAGGTAATTCCTAGGTACTTATTATTAAGAATAAATTCTCAGACTTACTTTTTATGTTTACCTTTATAAATAAAACCTATAACTTAGTTTATTAAGTAATTATAATATTGAAAAGATAAATTAAGTGCTAGAGAGATCTCTTAATTGATAAAATTTGTTAAAATATTAAATAAGCTATAATATTAATTAATAAAGAGGGAGGGGCTGATAGCTTGCTCTCTATTATAACTATTAGTAGATATATTACCTCCTGAAGTATAATTTCAGCCTTCCCACCCCCCCGCTAACTACTACAGCTAGCTCTAAGTTAATCTAAGCCTAAACCTTTTGCAGCTATAGTAGCTAGTATACCTACTCTATATTAATTTTTTTGCAGATAATAAATAACTAATAACTTCTTCTATATTAACCTTATACTCTCACACCTTTATATCCTTACGCCCTTACGCTATCTATATATAATTTAAATATCTTAAGAGATTCAATTACTACTTACTATAACTATTCTATTTAAATACTTATTATAACCTTAATATCTATAACCTTAACATCCTTACTGTATTTTACCTAGCCCTAAGATAAAGTTTTATACCTCTAATATAAAAGTTTTCTGCTACTAATATAAGCTAACTTACAAACTTTATATAAATATAGTAAGACTCAGCCTACTCTTATTAGCAAACAATCTTAATATATTAAGTACGGCTGATATATAAATAATATTTATATAGATATAGATATTTCTAATATAGCTGGATAGCTTTTAAAACCTCTATAATTATATTACTATAATATTGTAAGATATTAAGTAACTAGTATTACTATAGTATATTAATATTAGGATATTATCTAATTAATAATTAGTTACTAAAATAGTTAGCTTAATATAGTAAATTATAGAATAGTTATATAATTATCTTTTAAATATCTATAGACTGCCTGTTAATTATAGTATTCAGAATAATTTTAGTGAGACTTAGTTTAATAAACTGATAGCTTTAGTTATAATACTTATAGCTAGATATCTTTTTACTTATTCTATACTTCTCTAGTTATAGGTAGCTATATAGATTTTAAGGAGGTTTCAATTTTATTATAAAGATATAGAAGAGTAATAAATTATAGAACGCTTAACTTTCAGCCTTTTGTTTTATTCTATCTTTAAGAGATTCACAAAAGTTCTCAACCTTGTAACCTTAGTAGTTACTTTCAGCTATATATATTAAGCTCTAGCTTTACTGAGGCTCTTACTATATAGATTATTACTATAAGGTTTTCTTCTACTGTAGGGTTAAATATTATAACTGGAGGTATAATTATCTATAATAATAAGTAATTTTATTACTATTCAAACTAGTTGTAAGCTAGTATTAGTACAAACACTGTTACTAAGTAACCTCTATAGTTAGAACTATATATAGAGTGAAGAGCTTAAGTACTACCATAGGTATAAAGCAAAAGTAACCAAATTAATTAATAAAGAAATAAATTATTAAATCTAAGTAAAAAAGTAAGATATTAATTTTAAGCTATCTTTATTCTATATAACAAAACTAGTTAGAGTAAGTAAGTATATAGAATAAAACCTTATTACCTAAGAAATTAACATATAAGACGCTGCAGAATTACTATTTAAACTATAGGTGGAAGTAATTTAAGTAGTAGTAGTATTATATAATATATCTCTAAATACTCAAAATAACTGAAAATTACTATATAAAATTAAGGAAGCTTAGTTTGGATAATATTTTTATAAGTAAGTTCCAGAATATACTCTAAGCTTATATTAAGATTTATATCTCTATTAGAAATAAATCTATACTTATAGATATTAAGTATATTTACTTAAGGAATACTATAAATAAGACATTTCAAAAAAGTTATTTAAGATTAAACTAAGGGAATATATTAAATACCTAGTAGAATATATTCTAAATATCTATAATTTTTATAGAATCTGGATTCCCCATTTTTATAAAATTATTATTATCTGAAATATTAAATTTAATAAGAAAGGATTCTGTTGAAAATAAAATCTATATAAAATACTTACTAAAAAGATTATAAAACCCCTAATTAAGCTAATCACTAAGAAGGAAGAAGATTCTATTCTCAAGATATTTAGAAAGTTTAAACTGGAGAAAATACTTAATAAAAGTCTCTCTCTTCTATTAGTAATTCTAAAAATACTAGAGGCAGCCTAAGATATTAAGTTAAATTCTAACTTAATCTTAAAAACTAATAAGAGAGGGTTAATAATATTTAAACTAACCTCTTAACTAATAGAATTAATATAGATACCTAAAAGTTAGAATTTAGAAAGTATAATAATAACTGGAGAACTAAATAATATACTTAGAGTATAGAATCTAGCTACCTAAGAGGGTAAATTTACTTTAAATTAGAAGACTGGAGGTAATTATATTAAAACCTTAGTTTAGCTAACTTAAAGTAAACTAAAATGCAGCTTTTAGCCTTAAAATATTAAAGTTTTAATAGCCTAAAGGTTAGGCTAATAATATCAAAATAGATAATAATAGTAACTTAAGCTTAAAGTTAATATTAATAACTATATAATACTCTTAAAAAAATATAATAATAATATCTTATACCTTACAGAATGGGAGGGGCTAATAGCTTACCCTCTATTACGACTATTAGTAGATATATTACCTCCTGAAGTATAACTTCAGCCCTCTCACCCCCCTGCTAACTACTATAGTCAGCCCTAAGTTAATCTGGAGCTAAATCCCTCACAGCTACAGTAGCTAGCATACCTACCCCACGTCAACCTTTTTAATAATAAATAACCGACAACTCCTTCTATATTAACCTCACGCCCTCCCCTCACACCCTCACGCTCTCACGCTATATATAATTTAAATACCTTAAGAGATTTAATTACTACTAACTATAGCTACTCTATTTAAATACTTATTATAACTTTAATATCTATAACCTTAATATCTTTATCCTCCAGATAAAGTTTTACATCCCTAATATAAAAGTTTTCCGCTACTAAAATGAAAGTTTTCCACTATTAATATAAACTAACTTATAATCTCTATATAAATATAGTGAGACTTAGTCTACTCTTATTAGTAAATAATCTTAATATTTTAATTAAATGCAGCTGATATATAAATAATAATAATTTAGATATAGATATATTTAGTATAGCTATATAGTATCTAAAACCTTATTAATTATAATATTATAATATTCTAAAATATCTAGTAACTAATATAGTATATTAATATTAGGATACTATTTAATTAATAACTAGTCTCCGAAATTATTAGCTTAATATAGTATATTATAAGATAACTAGATAATTTTCTTCTATATTTCTAGAGTCTATCTATTAATATTAGTATTTATAATATTACTTAGACTCTCTAGAAAATATTAATATCTCTAGTTATAGAGGTTGTAATAGAATATATAATTCCTACTATTATATTCTCTTAGTTATAAATAACTATATAGATTTAAGGGGAATTTCAGTTTTATTATTAAATACTAAGGATAATTTAGATATAGAAGAGTAATAGATTATAAAATACTTAGCTTTTACAGGCTTTCTGTTTTATCCTATCTTTAAGAAGTTTATAAAGGTTCTTAACTTTATAATCTTAGTAGTTACTTTTTGTTATATATATTAAGCTCTAGCTTTACTGAGGCTCTCGCTATATAGATTATTACTATAAGGTTTTCCTCTATTATAAGGTTAAATATTATAACTGGAAGTATAATTATCTATAATAATAGGTAATTTTATTACTATTTAAACTAGTTGTAAGTTAGTATTAGTATAAATACTGTTCCTAGGTAAATTTTACAGTTAGAACTATATATAGGGTGAAGAGCTTAGATACTACTACAGATATAAAGTAAAAGTAACTAAATACCTTACAGAATATAAATAAAATAGTTTCGCTAGTATCTATCTACCTAATTAGTAGTAAAAGCTTAATAGTAATAATTTTAATCTTTTAATAATTATCCTTATTATTAAAAATATAATCCTAAAAAAGAAGAATCTAACTATATAAATTTAGATATATCTTAACTAATTAGTAGTATCTCCTAAAATATAAAGAAATATTACTAACTTACTAAAATTCCTCTAAATATTCTTTATTAGAATAGTAAGAACTGAAATTATAAAGTTAAAGAAAAAAGATATCCGGCGAAAGGTAAATCGCTAGGATATAAAATTAAAGCCTCTATCTTTAAGATAGGTTTTTACCTATAAGATAGATACTAATAGTTTCTTAAAATAATATTAAGTAAGAATTTATATACATAGAGATATATAACTAGTTAATCTACTATAAACTTTATATATAGTAATATTGGTTACTTAAACCTTTTAAGTAACTATAGTAATTATAGTATAATTTAACCTTAAAGTTCTTTAAATTAATATTATTAATATATTTCGTAATATCATAAGAAATCTAAATAAGTTTCTAATTATAGTTAATTTACATTTTTATAGATTTAAGATTACAGGAAGATATATAAAGCTTAAATAAGCTTTTTACAGACTTTAAGATATATTTCTTCTATAATATAAAGCCTTTTATATTACGCTGAAGTCTCTAGAACTTATTCCTTGCCTAGAGAAACTTTATTTATTAAAAACTAGAGTTTAACTATTTTTATCCTCTTTTATATAGATAATATTCTTCTCTTATATTATAAGGTAGCTTAAAAGGAAGTATTTAAGATCGATAATAATATAAAGTAAGCCTATAAACTTAAGAAATAAAATCCAGTAGAGTATCTTCTGGAAGTTTAGATAATTAGAAATTATTAATATCGGAAGATTTACTTAATTTATAATATATATTTCCAAAGTTACTCAATATTTCAATCTTAAATATAAACTCACACTAATAATATTACTTCTACCAGTATCTTTTATTATAAATCCAGATGTAATAATATTAAAAAAGATTTATATATAATGGACTAAAGTTAATTTAATTCTCTATATATTAAATATAATATAACTAGATTCTTTATATACTTACTCTCTCCTATTAAGATACCTTATAAATCTTTCTTGAGTATCTTAAAATACTATAAACTATATAATTTAATATCTCTATAGGATAAAACTTCTAGTATTTCAGTTTGGAAGCTTAGGGGGTATAGATAAAATATCTTAAATACTCTTAATTACTAGAGATACTTCTTTTATAAATAATAAAGATATTTAAAAATTAAGTTATAACTATATTATTACTCTATTAAGAGAATTAATCTAATAGAAAGCTACTTAATAAAATACTATTATAATATTAATTATTAAAATAGAACTTCTTAGTCTTTAATATACTTTAAAAGATGCTATAACTTTAAAGAGATTATTTCAAAATATAAAGTTAGATTTTAGAGATATTTAAAAAGTCTATTATAATAACTACTAAACTATTAAACTAATAGTCCCAAATAGTAAGTATCTATTTATTAGGCTTTAATATATAAATATTTTATAAATATAATTATACTAAGAATATTTAAAAGACAGTTTTAAGATTATCTATATATCTATATCTATAATACTAGCTGATAAACTTACAAAAGACTAAATTTAAGTAAAGTTTAAATAATTTAAAATATTTCTTTACTTAATAGATTTTTAATTCATACTATTAGAACTATCTGAATTAGGCTATTTAGTCTCCTTAAAGCTAAAGTTGAAATAATAATAAATGAAACTCTAATTCTTAAATGAAAATCTTAGTAATATTAATATAGAATATTAGTAAATAGCGAAATTTATCTACTCTCTCATAAGAAACAAAAATCTCCAGTTAAATCTATATCTAACTTAAGAGAAACCATTTAAACGTATTACTTTAGAATAAAACCTAAGTTACAGCTACTAATATATAGAAATTAGACTGAGAAGATATTAAAAATACGTTAAATCCTACTGGAACTAAGGTTGAAGCTTAATAGCCCTAAGTTTGAGTAGGAGGGAATCTACTAAAACTAAAAGTTAAAATATTATAATAACTTCTAAAGCTACTAGTAATTAGTTAAGAAATAGAATTCCAGCTAAAAAGTAATCTAATTATATTTATAGTTAGATAAGTTTAGATAATAGTAGATAGTTAAAAACTTAGTACAATAACTAGCATTTTAGTAATAGTAGAATAACTAGTATCTAAATAGTAAAATTAGAAATATTTTTATTCTTAAGAAACGTTACCTTAAAATCCTTCTACTAACTTAAATTCAGCTTAAGGTAAATTATTATCCTTATATTACTAACTTACTTATCCTTAATCTATAGAAATCAGCTTTAAACCTATAATTCACGCTAAATTACTTACAGAATTATTATTAGATATTTTAATAACTTTAATAAATCTTATAAATACTTTATATATTTACTTAAATACTAGAATATAGATTTTTTAAAAACTATTAGTATACTAATAATATCTCTCTTAAGGTATATTAATATTTTAAACTTTATTAATATAATAGTAATAGCTACAATTAAGAATACAAATTAAAATATAAATAATATAGAAAATAGTTTAGAGAGGCTAAGCCTCTCTAATAACCTTAATTTCAGCTAAGTAAATTTTATATTCTATCAAAGTTTCATATTATAACCTATTCTTTCTAACGAATATAGTTTTCTTAAAATCAGTAAACTTATTAAAATTAATTAACTGACACTTAATACTCTTAAGCTAGTATTTTAGATTCTTAATTTTAGAAGATATTTTATAATCCTTAATCTAAGTGGACTTTCTTATAAATACTAGTATATTCTTATAATATTTCTTAGAGTATTTAATAACTTTTTTAACTTTATCTTCTTTCTTTTCTTTAGGTTATTTAACTATCTTATTAATATTTTCTTTAATAGATTGAGACTCCTTATTCTTATTTTTAACTAATAGATTATCTATAAGATTATCTTCCTTATTATTAGCAGGAGGAATAATAACCTATACTTTCTTGTGATAACTATAGTAACACTTAATAATAGCAGAAGTAGCTAACTTCTTAACTAAAGTAGCTAACTTCTAAATAATAGTATTCTTAACGCCACTAAACTTAAGTATATTAAGTAACTTAGGTATAGGAAAACTAAGTAGGAATAGGAGACTAGGAAACTTAGTAAAATATATTTAATAAAAGCTATCAGTTAGAGAACCTTAATTTCAGACTGCTACTTAATAGTAAAATACGCTTTAAAGAAATATAAATACTTTATATTACTAACCTACTTTTAAATTATATAAATAAAGTAAATTCTAATGAAATTTGTAAGTTTAATAATAAAGTTTACTATTATATCTGTAAGAAATAAAAAGTTACTATTAGTAAAATAAATAAATAAACTAAATAGTTACTAAATATAATAAACTTCCTTAAGAGAATAAAAAATAAGCTTTTAAGTTCTGGATATATTATTAGAAGTAAGGAATTAACAAAAATAATAAAAAACGCCTATTATAAGATTAAGTTCTATTTATTAAAGAAACTTAAGTTTAAAGTTCGAGAGTATCTCTTTTAATAAAAGAATTTACTAAGTAAGAATAGAAATAAACTAATTAAAAACTATAGTATCCAGATTAAGATATAATAGAATTTAACTATTAATTTTAATAATAGTAATATAAGTTACTTTAGCCTAAAAGTTCAATATTAGTAATAGTTAAAATAATTTATATAAAATAAGATATAAAATCTATAATAGTAATACTTATAGCTAATACGTATAACAACAGTTAAGGTTATTAATTAAGAAAATAAGAAAGCTTAGTAAGTATAAATAAACCTAAAGTTTATAATATTTATAAAGCTAAAATTATATAATTTCAGAAGGAACCAATAGGTTACTTCTGCCGAATATTAATAATAGCTATTTTAAAGATAAATATTATAATAGATTAGTTAAGAAATATTATTTCTTTTATTTCAATATTCAAAAAACAATTTTCAATATCTATTTATAGTATATTATTTATTATATATATTATTTAGAGCTTAAAGTATAGAATTTCATCCAGTAGTGATTCCACTGGGGGAGTATATAAAAATAGCTACAGTATCTATTCTGCCGTATAGCTGCTCTTAGCTATTCTAGCTTATATAAAGTCTAACCAGCCTATTTATACGCATTCAAGCGTTCCATTCTAGTTTAAATAAATCATACCTTTCAACAACCTATATTCAGACCGTATACTATACTATTTATTTATCATAAAAGTTCAACTAACTTAGAGTATAATTTAAATAGATTATATAACCTAAACTCTAATAATTAATTTACTAGAATAAATAGAAAATATAGTGTTATGAGAGTGAAGTAGAATACTTAATCCTTATTTACCTAATATAGAGTATTTGGAATAAAAAGAGTAATAGCAAAAAAGCTATAACTCTAACAAATATAATAATCCTGATATACTTAACTATAGTAATAAAGAACTTATATTTCTTAGACTTTAACCTTAGGTTAATATTAGTAAGGTAGCTAAATATCTGGTAAACTTTCTCCTTATACTTCTTTTATAAACTATTAATATAAATAAGAATATTATTAATATATACTATAATAAAATTATCTAGAAACTATTATAGATAACTATTAATATACTATTAGAATATCATAAAGATATTAGTAAATCTAAAGAAATATACTATCTATTTAAAGAAACTATAATATATCTAAAAAGCTATTGTCTTCTAATTTATTTTATTAAATTGAAGTTTATAGAATATAGTAATAATATTAAGCTTAATATATTAGTAAGCTATAGTAACTTTCTAAAAGATCTCTAATATAAAAGAAAGAAGGTAATAGTTTTTCTGTATAATTATATTAAAAGCTTTATAATCTATATAGAAATATATTCTTCCGCCTAGCTTCCTTATAAAGAAAATTAGAATAATAGTAGAGAAGCTACTTACTTTAATAAACTCCTTATTAAGTAAGTTTTCTAGAACTCTCTTAAATACTAGATATTTTCCTTATAATATATTTTAGAGGAGTTTCTATAGAAAGTTTAGTTTCTATTCCTTCTTATTAGAAATTAGTAGAATATAGTAATTTATTTCTAGTTAGCTGGAAGATAGTTAGTATATTAAATCTATATAAAACAAATCTGGGAATTTCTTTAAGATATTTGCGGGAATATAATTCCTTAGGTTTACCTTCACTTTTAAGATTAATACTTTCTCTATATTTATACAATTAATAAATATAATTTAGTAAAAGTTTAGTATATTATTAGTATATTATATAATATATCAGTAGATTAATATAAATAAATTAGTATTAAGTAAATAGGCTAACTGAATTTCCTTAAGTTATACTATCTTATTTTAGTATTCCAGATAGATTATTATACTGCTCTTTCTGTAGGTTATCTGTTAGGTTTCAATATTATAAATAATATAATTTTTCTCTATTTATAGCCGCCCAAAATATAAAGGTAGCTAGAGACTTTCTATAATATATATATAAATCTTCTATATATAGCTACTAACCTCCAAAGTTAGAATACCTACCTCCAAAATATTACTAAATAATAATCTAGTAATATATTTCCTTATTTATCTCTTTAACTTATCAACTAGTAAGAGGTAAAGTTTCTTTATAAGGAAGATATTAATAATAATATTCATATTATAGCTTATATTAATAAGTATATTAATAAAATAATCTTCATTAAATCTAGCCTAAATAATAGCTAACTACTAGTTACTTATTTATTTCTTTTTTTACTATTCTCCCTATTATATTACTTTTATCTTTATTAACTTTAAAGTTTAACTTCACTCTAAAGTTACTTTTTTCCTAAGTTCTTATTATTACTAGGTGGGGAAATATTATTTTTATGGTTAATTTTAGTATAATCTAGAGTGGCTATGGTTTTAATAATCTTTATACTAACTTTCTTATATCTTTATACTATATAGTTTCTATATATATAGCCCTTCTTACTATATTAGAAATATTAGTAAATATTCCAGTTGTATTTAGAATACTTTTTAGAGGTAGAAAAGAAGCTACTTAAATTTCTTTATTATTATTATTTTCTAACTACTTTAGTTATTATAATATTACTCTCTATATTATAAATAATAGATTTTCAGTAGAATAGCCAGTAGCAGACTAATACTTTCTTTATATATTTAAGCTATTAAGCTATATTCTAAATTTTAGATAACTAAAATCTATATTTTATAGAAAGATTAATTATAATAAGTAGTTTCTTAAAATAGAAAAGTAAAATAGCTTTTAGTAAGATAATCTAAACTATATTTAGCTATATATATCCTCCAATATTAGCTAAAGGTTCTTTAAATTAAGATAGAAAAATTATTAGATACTTATTTTCCTTCTATTTAAGATTTTATAACTAAATAATAGTATAAAGCTAGCTATTTAAATTTAAATAGATTCTATTTAAGTAACTTATAAAATTATCTAGATTATAGAAATTCTCTAGTTTTTCCACTATATAGAAGGTTTAAATTACCTACTGGAAACTAAAGTTTAAATAAAAGTAAATTAAATATTAATATTTCTATTTACTTTTAAAGAAATAGTAGTTAATTTTAAGCTTAACTTTTATCTATTAAACTTATATTTAGTATTTCTTCTATTTACCTAAAAACTTTAGAGAAAGAAAAAGAAGCTTTCTTTAGTAATTAGCTATAAGTAGAAATATAGTAATAATATTAACCCTAAAAGCTAATATTCTAATAAATATTATTCTCAAGATTACTAAAATATTCTAATATAAGTAAAAGTATTTATTATAGTATCTATTTAGAGGTTACTACTTACTATAATATTCTATCTTACTAATTCCTATATAAGCTTATTAATCCTTTCGTAGAGGAAACTTAAAATATACTATAATTATTACTAAAGTAGTTTACTTATAAAGTTACTACTTGTAGAAATATTCTGGAAGACTTTAATATTCTCTATCATTCCTTATATTAGTTAGTTAGTTACCTATTATATAATATTATAATCTAAAAGCTATATTTAACTATATTATATATTTAATTAGTAGGAAGCTATATTTTACCTAATATTATCTATATAGTCAATAAAGTTAAGTTCTAAATATATAAAAAACTAAACCTAAGCTTATTTAACTAAAAGATAACGTAAAATACTATTTATTTAGAACTAAAAAGTAAAAGAGAAGTCTTTTTAACTATATAGAAAAGTCTATATATATTATACTATATAGAGCCCACTGGGGCTCCACTCAGGCGAGGGGGTTAGCTTCAGATACCTAGGTATAACCCTAGCTATTATCTAGATATAGCTTGTAACAGTAAGTAGTAATAGTAAAATTAACTACTAATTAATATTAGTTTCACTAGGGAAAGATATATTATATATATTATTATATATAATATACTAATAGGGTTAAAAATATTAATATTTATAGTATATAGCCTATAGGCTATATATAGGCTAAATTTAGATATCCTAGGTAATTAGTTACTGATTGCCTGGCGGCTGGTAAGTGGCTAGTTATTACCAGTGGCGGTAGTCTCCGCCACTGGGTTATACTATATAGCTAGTATACTATAGGACCTTAATAGCTTTATAGCTATTACACTACTAATAATATTATAATAAATAAATATATACTTTTATCTATATATTAAATATACTTATACTATTATAATACTCTAGTTATAGGTACTAAGTATATACTATAAATAGGTTATAGTATGCTTATCAGGTAGCTACCAGCCCCCCCCCCCCTTCTCACCTGTTAGCTTACATGCTATCTCGTGAGACACCTGTTCTTAGCATGTGGACTCCTGCGATCCGCCTGCTGCCCGGCCACCGGCCAGCTCAACTGAGGTTCTCGGTTTTTATTCTCCTTCCCATCGCAACGTTCACCCCTCCATTAGCCAATTCTGGACGTTGCCGCATCGCTTTCAGCGCTGCAAGTGCCAGATTGTCGGCTCATCACTCCTTTCAATCCAAAGAAACGCCAACATACCTCACGCCACCGAAACAACGTACACCGCCCGTCCTTTCTCTGCTAGTGCTGCTTCTCCGCGCGACGTCATCTGCGACGCCGCTGCCACATTGCTCAAGTTATCACGTCCCCGCCCCACCTCGAGAGCCCACCGATTGACGTCCACGATACAATCCGTCGATCGAGGATGGCCGCGAATGGGATACAGGAGGCGTTCGCGCTGAGCGATGTGCTGTCAGCTATGGTCACCATGCGCGGCGGCGAGCAAGAGACTAAGAAGAAGGCGCATGCGTACCTCGAACGCTTCCAGAAATCCGTTAGCCATCGCCAGCGCCCCAAGAATCATTTTAGTCCTATGTTTGCTGACTCTCTTACAGAAAGACGCTTGGGGTACCGTCATTGGGATCCTCCAGTCCGATGCAGAGCCTGAGGCCAAGTTGTTCGCTGCCATTACATTGCGCGGCAAGGTACTGTTTGGTGTAGGCAGCGTTAATGGATAACTCCAGCTGACGACTGGCTCGACAGATAACCTATGACTTGGCCACTCAAGTCTCTCAAATCGAAATGCAGCCTCTCCGAGATCAAATCCTTCTTCACCTCAAACACTTCGCTGCGGGCCCAAAGCCCATACGAGTGCAGCTTTGTGTGTGTCTAGCCACGCTCGCGGTACAAATGACGGATTGGAAGGACGTTCTTCCCACCGTCGTCGCTTCTCTCGGCGGTAGCGTCGAGAGCCACGCGGCTATCCTGGATTTCCTCCGTGTGTTGCCCGAGGAGGTGACCGAAGGCCGCAAAATCACCTTAACTGTACGTGGACCAAAGGACTTCGACCGGTCCGTGCCTTTGTACAACCTGATTTCGACGTTACGATTCAGCAAGGACCTCAGTCTAATTGGCAATGACAGGAAGAAGAGCTCTCTCAACGGACCAGGGAACTGCTGGGTGACAACACGGACCAGGTTGTTCAACTGCTCATCAATTATTCGCAATCATCCCGTAAGTATCGGGCATCTTCGTGTCGCACCAGTGCACTCTGCTGACGCGCGTCACGCAGCCTCCGCCGCCCAGAACCCTCAGTTGATGGAGTGCATCACTTCGTGGCTCCGGGAAGTCCCCGTCAATACTATCGTCAACTCGCCCCTCCTCGACGTCATATTCAACGTTGTAGGCAATGAACAGGCATCGGGGGAGGCATCAGAATGTTTGTGTGCCATTTTCAGAGAGACGAGAGAAGTGGATGACAACCTTGATACCATTCAAATGCTCCTGCCTCGCGTCATCGCTCTGCGCCACAAGATCCAGACTGTTGTTGACGAGGAAGACACCGAGGTTTATAAGTCCTTGACCAAGATCTTTGCCTTGGCAGCTGAGTCATGGGTTGTGGCCATTGCACGTGAGCCTGGACACTTCCGGCCACTTGTCGACGCGGTGCTAGAATGTGCCGCGAGGGACAATGATCGCGATGTCATTGAGCATACATTCCAGTTCTGGTACGAGCTTAAGCAATACCTGGTGCTGGAGAGGTATATGGAGGCTAGACTGCAGTTGGCCGACGTCTACTCCAAGCTCGTGGACATACTACTCAAACATCTGGAGTACCCCCAGTCTGATTCAGTCAATGAGGCCGACTTATTCGACGGTGACAGAGAGCAGGAGGAAAGGTTTCGTGAATTCCGGCACCAAATGGGCGACACCCTGAAGGATTCTTGCGAGGTGATGGGAGTAACCGACTGCCTCAGCAAAGTTCTCGAAACCATCAAGGTCTGGATGCACAAGTATGCTGGCCAGGCAACGACGTCCTCTGTCCCGCATTGGCAGGAGCTGGAAGCGCCGCTATTCTCCTTGCGAGCTATGGGACAGATGGTCGACAAGTCAGAAAGCATCATCCTCCCTCAGCTGATGCCTTTGCTTGTGCAGATACCAAGTCATGAGAAGCTCCGATTTGCGACCATTATGGTTCTGGGCCGTTACACGGAATGGACCTCGGCCCACCCCGAGTACTTGGAGCCCCAGTTCAACTATATTGTGACGTCGTTCCAGACCGACTCGAAGGAGGTTGTCAGAGCCGCCGCTATGGCCATCAAATATTTCTGCACAGATTGCAGGGAGCTTTTGAGCGGCCAGGTGCTTCAGATGCAGACCTTTTACGACCAAATTCTTGACAAGCTTCCTGACATGAGTCAAGAGGAAATCACAGAAGGAGTTGCCAGTGTCGTCGCCGTTCAACCCGCAGCTGAAATCTACAAGCTGTTGAAACTTTACTGCGACCCGCTCGTCCAACGCCTCATGAACAGAGCTAACGAGGCGACTGATGACAAGGGAAAGCTGGCGCTGGCTGGTGAGTAAACGCCGAAGAACTCTATGGAGCGAGCTCTAACACACCCGACAGACCACCTTCAACTCGTCACCATATTTGTTCAGATCGTTGTTCCGTATGTGGGACCTGGAGAAGCAAACCCTGCTGTCAAGTATTGGCAGGAGGTTTTTCCAATCCTTGCTACCATCCTGGACAACTTCCTTGACTTTGTGCCCATCTGTGAGAGGCTTTGCCGTTGCTGGCGGAACATGGTCATCTCTTACAGGACGGCCATGACACCGCTCCTACCTGAACTGGCCAACAAGTTGGCTGGCGGCTTTGCCGCTTCTCGCCAAGGTGCATTCCTTTGGGTGACCGCCGCGATTCTGAGAGAATTCTCTGAGGATCGGGAGCACGTTAGTCAGGATATCACCCACAGCATCTACGCCTTTTTCGAAGCCCAGACGACGACTTTCCTAAGAGTGATGAGCAATCTCCAGCCTAACGAGCTGCCTGACGTTATCGAAGATTTCTTTCGTCTTCTGATAGATGCTCTCCTCTACTACCCTTACAAGTTGGTTCCTTCTGAACTCTTGGGGTCAATCTTCGAAGCCGCTGTCTATGCCTTGACTTTGGAGCAACGCGATCCGCTTTCGGCTACACTCCACTTTCTTCGCGATCTCCTCACATACGGAGGGGATAACCCAGCGACATCTTATGCCCTAGCTCCCGACGTCGCGGCGCAGATCCGAGTAGTCGTGGTCAAGCTGCTCACTACCCATGGCGAGAAGCTGGTGAAGCAGGTCATGGCGGGGATGATGATCACATTCCCTCGAGATTGCTTTGCGGACGGTAGCGGCGTGCTGTTGGCCATGTTCGAGCTGCTTCCGGCTGAAACGACAACCTGGGTTGATCGAACCATCCACCTACTACCTGAAGGCACCATTACACAAGTCGAGGCTTCCCGGCTCATGACCAAAATTAGGGAGCGTCTCAGCGGCAACGATCCGAGTGCCATCAGGCAAGTGAGGGCCCTACTGCAGGACTTTACCAACACGTATCGTCGGAGGTACGTGGCCCCAAGGGACGGCCTCGGTCAATTAGAGGCAACTCGCTTTCACTTTACAGGCTAAAGAGACCTCGCGAGGCACTACGTTATGTGGTCGTTCTTGGCACGGAACCTCCAAGTGTCTCGCAAGGTTTCTCGCATTGCTCTCTCGTAGTTGAGACAGTAGTCCCGGACGGCAAGTCACGACGACCACGGCGTGATCCAGGTCAGCATGGCTCCAGTCACAGCCATATCGCAAAGGAGAAGATCTCTGCAGGGCTGCGACCGTGCCTGCATCTTCCACAGTAGAGGACGGTCGAGCAAGGGTGGAAGAACAATTGGCTTTGAGTTATAGAGACTTGAGTTGAGCTCGGTGATAATCAGCCCGCACCACATAGTCTTGGGAGGGCATTCAAAGGCGGCGAGATGTGACTCGGCTAGGGCATAAGAGGGCCATTTGTGGTGTAGTCGACTATCCTCTCCCGGCTTCGCGCTGCAGACTGCTCGAGACTGATTGCGCTAATTGCTGGCTAGCTCGATCAGGGCTGTAGACGGAGATTGTTGCTAACAGGTTGTACGGGCAAACCATTCAAAGTGCCACTGATCACGACCAAAACATCTTCACCCCGACGTGGGGACGTGTTTATAGGTTTGAATTACTGTGAATCCCATAGGACAAAACAGCCATTATGTTAAATTAGTGCTAGTGACTATTATTTACTCTATTCTTATTATAGTAGTAGCTAACTACTATTATTAAGCTTACTAATTTTAAGAAATAACTTAAAGGTAAGTTTTTTGAGTTAAGAGTAGAGGATTTAGTAATTATCTAATTATATTAGATATCTACTAGTTTCTTTAAGGCTAATATAAGTATATATAGAAGTATTAGTTTATTTAGTAAGATTAATATATACTTAATATAATATACCTATATCAATATTAGTAGTATGATAGTTATTATATATTATTACCCTCTATTAATATATAAATTTATATTACAGGCTAGCTATAAGAAGTAATATAATAGTATCTAAATAGTATTATAATAAAGTTAAAGAGTTAATATATATAGTAAAAACTTTTTACTTAATTATAAAGGTGGTAGCTATAAAGAGTCTATATAGTAGTATTTTATATAAATTCTAAAGCTTAGGTTTATAATATACTTCCTACTAGTTTTTCCTTTGTTACTATAATGAAAGTAACTATTAATAATCTTGCAGCTAAATTACTAATAACTAAATTAGCCAAGTAAATTCAGCTAATAAGAAAAATATATCACTCTATAGAATATCTAATATTAGATAATTTAGCTAATAGAAGAATCTAAGTTATCTCTATCTAAATTACTTTCTAAATAACTTTATACTATATTCTGTTTTTCCTCTATAACTATAAAGTATATTCTTTCCTTCTATACTATAATTAATTTTTCTTCCTTTAAATACCTTACCTACTTTCTTCTCATATTTTTTAATACTACTAATTTGCCGCTATTTTACCTCTATTTTCCTATTATTACTATTTTCTTTTATCATATTAGCTGCTACTTCTTCTATTACTAATTTCTCTAATAATAATTTTTTCCGCTACTTATTCTCTAATAGATTTACCTTCTATACTTATAATAGTTATATTACTAAGGGTAAGTATAATAATAAAAGGAATTAGCCTCCTAAAGTAATTTAGTTTACCTACGTTAATTATCATATTAAGTATAATATGAATAGCTTTATCTAAAGTTACACTTTAGGTTAAGGTTACTTTTACTATATATACTTAATATTAAGAAGCAAGTATAACTAGAAGTTATATCTTCTGGCTGCTAACCTTAAATTATATATTATTAGTTGCTAAATTAATTACCTAATTACTTATAGTAAGCATATTATTACCTCTATCTTACTAATTAGTAAAAGAAAGTTAGTTTAAAAGCTACTATTCTACTATTTATCTTACCTACCTTCTTTATTATAGTTTGTTATTATAATAAGTATCTCTATTATATTGAGTATATACTATCTACTTATATTACTACTATATTTACTATTTTCGTTTTCTATATTAATAATATCCTCTTACTTACAACTATCTTTATTCTTAAGTAAAGTATTGCCAACTTTAGTAATATTATATAGATAAATAGAAAGTTTACTCTTCTTTCTTCCTTCTATACTATAGTACTCATTATCTTTTAGCAGGATACTATAGTATACTTTAGTAGTTATATTATACTTTGCTACTATTATAGCTATATCTCTAAGTTTACTAATGTTAACTTACCTATCTGTTACTTCTATATTCTTACTACCTTCCACCTGTACTATTAATATTTTAGCTAAGAATTAAGTATTTTTATTTTTATTAATAATACTAAGGACTAGGTTAATAGCTTACTCTCTATTATAACTATTAGTGGATATATTACCTCCTGAAGTATAACTTCGGCCTTTCCACCCCTACCAACTACTGCAACTATCCTTAAGTTAATCTGAAGCTTATAATTAGTATATCTGCTCTATATTAATCTTCTTCATAATAAATAATGAATAATGTCTTTTATTTTAACCTTATATTTGTATATTCTTATATCCTTATGCTATATATAATTTAAATCTCTTAAGAGATTTAATTACTACTAAATATAGCTACTTTATTTTAATATATTTTATAATCTTAACATTCGCAACCTTGATATCCTTTAGATTATATTAGAAATAATATACTTGAGAGATAAGGTTTGCACTATTGAAGTTTCAGGCAGCTATACTATCTTTATAAGCCTCGCCCCACTAAAACTAATATAAATAAAGGCTTACGTAGTATATATATCTATATTTAGTTATATATAATATATATTAGATTTTACTTCCTAATTATATATAAAATTTAAGAGTCTTACGATACCCAAAAGCTACCAGACTAAAAAGTATATATTATAATACTTTTATATCTCAAATGCTAAAGTATTTATTATAAATACCTTTTTTATACTTAAAGAAGCTAACTAATAGATTACTTAATATAATATGTTTCAGATAAAAGCTAAAGCTTATAATCTATAGAATTATCTTAATTCTAAGGTAAATATTCAGAACAACTTTCTTTTAGAAACTTCTTATAAGTTACTTATGAATAACTATTCTAAGTTAAAATATATTAAACTACTTAAGATTAATATTTTGAAGGTCTTAACTGCTTCTAGTATGTTTAATTAATTTACCTCTATAAAGTTAACTTATATTAAGAAGCTTTAAGTTTTATTTAAAGTTTCTAATATAATCTAAGTTTGGTAATTTATAAACTATATAGAGAAAATTCTATAAGTTTATACAACTATCTATAATTTCTATATAATAATAATCTGAAATTACTAATATAAGTAATCAAATCAAATTTATATAATAGTTTAGATTCTTGAATATATAAGTAAGATATTTTAATATTAATATTATAGTATAAACGAAGATCTTACTATATAGGTAACTAATCTCTATTATCACTTTAATATTATAAATAACCTTTAGTTTTAATATATAGCTACTGTATATTATAATGTAATTTAGTTTCCTAAACTTAAGTATTTTACTATAAAGATAGTAACAAAAACTTGATTTCGGAAATAATAAAATGTTATATATAAAACTTAACTAGTTAGCTATATATTCTGTATTCTAGAACTAGTTTAAATTACTGACTTTATATTCTTGCTAATCTAATTCCCAATTAAAATATATACTTAAAGTAATATATGAATTATTTATAATTACTTAAATATAATATTACTAGATAAAGTTTTTTAGTTATTATAGAAACTATATAGTAACTCCCCCAAGTTCTCTATTAAAGTATAATTAACTATAAAGTATTTAATACTACTTTAGAAGCTATAGATAATATCTTAAATTCTTACAATACTAAAAGATATCTTAATAACTTAAAGACATTTCTATATTCATTTACATATAGGTAAACCACTTATTATTATATTACTACTATTTATATTTAGTATTTATATATAAAAGCTAGATATTAAATATTATAATAAGCAAGAAAAATAAATAATAAATAGTTTGAAATTTAAATTTCTTAGAAGAAATCTAAAGTTTTAGATATGAGTAATTATATAGTTAACCTTTTAACTAAAGTAATTATAATATTATATAGTAAGTTTACGATATAGAGAAACCTTAATAGTATTCTCTCTAAAACTTATTTATTCTTAATTTAGATAATTTGGTTTATGTTTTTCAAGATATTAAGTACTTTACTATTCTTTAAGAAACTTCCTCTGGAAATTTTATTTAGTATAATATTCAATTACTATTTATTAAGAATTATAGCGGTATTGAAATTGGTACTATAATCTTAGAAGGTAAGAGAGCTAAATTATATCTTTATAATATTACTTTCTATACGTTTCTCATTATAAATTCTATTTAATTTTAATAGTTATGAAAAAAGAATTATTAGTGAAATATTAAACCGAAATTCCCGCCTTTAACTATTAAACAGAAACTACTTACAAATTGCAGATATTAATATTTAATATAGCTAATAAATTCTTAAATATTATATATCTTATAAGAAAATAGTTTAATAATATAGTGAGTATAATAAAGACTCTCTTTAAGATATTATTACTATTAGAAATATATTATAGAAACTATTTAAAAGTTCCTAAAAAATAATAAATAGCTTTAATATTAATTACTAGGATACTCTGGAAGAAAATCTCTTAACCACTTTATTTCAGCTATATATAGTATTTATATTATAGATAGTTACTTAAAATATAATAATTACCAGTCTACTTAGGGAATATATTAATCTTACAGTATTTATTAGTTATACTAGGGAAAGGCATACCGTATTTATTATTACGTATGGTATACCAATAGGGTTAAAGGTGTTAATATTCGTGATGTATAGCCTATAGAGCCACGCACGTAAATTTAGATATAACAGAAGCTACAAACAGAAATCAGAAATACAAAGTAGTAGGATATATAACAGGCATATTATATTTAATACTATATATAGAAGGTAAGCTTCCTACTTATATATTTATATAGTGTAACTTTAATAGAAATATTCCGCACCCTTATAGCTATTTACTTTATATTTATTACTAGAACTTAAGCTATTACGTCCATTTCGCTATAGTTTCATAATAGTTTCCTGGAACTTTCTGAAACTAAATTTCCCGGGGAAATCCCCAGAAAATCCCCAGAAAATCCCCGGGAAATCCCTGAGATTTCTATGGAAAATTCCTAGTATTTCTCTATAATATCCTTCCTCACTAAAATAGTATTTACTTTATTTTAATATTATTTTATAACCTTTCGTTAGTTTTATAGTATTTAATTTCTATAAAACCTCTAATATATTTAAATAATAATTTTACTAGCAGTTTTATAAGGCTATCAGTAATATTATTAGTAGTCTCTATATACTTCAAAATCACCTTATTTCAACTTACCACTTCCTTTACAAAATAATTATAAATTCTAATATATTTAGCCTAATTATTCAAACTCTCTTCTTTCATAAAGAAAGTTAATTCAGTATTACTTACCTATATTAATATAAACTTAGTAATTATCTTCCCCACTTTACTAAATAGATTTTAGATCTATATAGCCTCTAAGGTTACACTAAATTCTATATATTATTTAGCTTCCATAAATAATTTCACTATAACTATTTAGCAATAAGATCTCTAAAAATTGTCTTTCTAGCTATAAAGAATATTTATCTAGTTATTAACTTTAATATAATCTTATAACTAATATAATTCCTATTTATATAACTATAAAGTTTCAGATTATTAACTTTATTCTGCTTTATAATATAGCTAATATAATATTTATTTTATATCTTAGTATACTAAAAAAATATAATATTTCCTTCCTATAAAACTCTCCAGAATAATATAAAAATCTTATCTACAATTTATAATTAAATAATTAATCTGATTATATTATCTAAGCAGCAAACTGAAGCTTTCTAAATATTTAGTAATATTATTATTATAATATCTTATTAATTAAACCTTCTACCAAAATAGCAAAATCTAAACTTCAGACTTTACTAAAATAGCAGCTAGATAAAGAAACTCTCTAAATATCTTACGTATTTTCTTTAGGTAACTTTCTTATAAGATTATTATTATATTCCTATTAAAACTTAGGTAAATATCTAAAAAGACGTTTAATACTTCTAAGTTATTAATCTTAATATTCTATTTAATCTGCAAGAAAATTATAGTAATATTATTACTTAATTTAATAACCAGTATATTATTAATATAGATAGCTATTATAACCTTCAGTTTAATATTATAGTAGATAGTATTATCTTACAGTAAAACCTTAAAGTCTACTTATATTAAAATCTCCTTAAGTTTCTACTTTTATTATTTATATTCCTGCCTGAAACTATATAATATTTATTATAATAAAATAATCTAAGCTAGATTTATAATATATTCTTTAATTTTAATATAATAAAAACACCTTGAATTCATAAAATAAGTATTAAGAAGTGGAAATACTTATATATAAATATTCTTCTTGAAATTACTATTAAGATATACTTTAATAAAATTCCACTATTCAATAATATATCCTCTTTATTATATATAGGTAATGAGAATTCTCTATAATATTACTTAAAATATTAAAGTATATATATATATATATAAGTCCTTCCGTAAACTTAAAGAAATTCTTACGTAATAACTTAAGTTTTTCTTTTAAATAACTTACAGTATACCTTCTTATACTTAAGTACCCACTTTACGATTAGTTTTATACTTTAGGAAATATCTAAAATTAGTATAAACTAAAAACTTTCCTTCTTAATTAATATTATTATCTTATTAAAGTAAACCTCTTTCTAAAGAAGCTAATTACTTATAAACCTATTATATACTTTAGCTATTATAGCTAAATTAGTATATAGTTCAATTTCTTTCTGACAGAATGTATTATTCTATATAGTTATATATAAAAATAACCTCTCCTAAATAGTAATATTATCTTCTACTATTTCCTTAGGTATTTCCAGTAATAAATAGAGAATATTCAAGGTAAATAAGATAGTTCTAATTTATCTCTAGTTTCTAATTTCTAGCTAAATAGTAAAGTCCGTAACTTACTAACCTTATTATTTATTAGTTTATAGAATATAATAATAAAGATAATAATAACCTTATTTTATAACTTAATCTATATTCTATAAGTGTTTTTAAGTTTATATCTAATTAGAATATTTTACTCTACTTTAAGTTTTATTTTCTTAGATTTTACCCGGATTTATAAATTAATATTAGTAAAATAGATACTTCTAACAATCTGAAATTAGCTTATCTTGGAAATTAAATTCCACCCTAATGTCAGATCCTTAGTTAATATCTAAATAAAAATCTTATTTAATATTACTACTATATATAATTAATTTATAAGATAGATAGTAGTTATTACTAGCTATATCTATAGATATTCTAAAATATCTATATTAACTACTAATATTCTAACCTTATCCAGAATAATTTAAATTACTTATTTTAATACTCTATTTCATTTATAAATATATAGTAATAAACTTTTAATTCTAATATTATTTTCTCTTAATACTACTGCCAGAAAGATAGCTATAAATTCTCTAATATTATTAGTATAAATTAACTATATAGGGAATTCAAAATAGTTCTTATATCTAATAATAAGAATTTGCATTTAATAAGCTAATGTATCCTTTATATTATTAAGTATTAATAACTTAAACCTTAACTTATTATTTATCACTAATAGGAAATACTTCCACTATTCTACTAATTTTACCTCTTTGATATTAATATAGATAATATAGCTAGCTATTATAACTTTTTCTTAGGTTATTTATAGAAAGTAATATAAACTTCATAATAAATTGCAGGTTTTATATAGTACTAAGATAATATCTTCTAATTATAATAAATATTCTTATGTAAGTTTAATTATCTACTTTTTTTCCCAGTATCTAGAATAGCTTAATCTTTAATATTATAACTTTAAATTTATTTTCTATTAGGCTGAAAATAATATTATTAGAGTGGTGGTAATTTACTAGTTTCCTATAGTAAAATTAAACTTCCACTTTAGTATATTCAGATTAGTAAGAGTTACTTTATCTGAATCTATAATATTAATTTCTTAGAAGTATCCTCCTTTAAAATAAAATCATTTACTATTATATATATTTATAGAGAGTTCTTCTATATATAGAATATCTCTAAATTAAATTCTTAATCTATTATTAAATATTAATATAACTATTTTGTTATATTTAGAATAAACTACTTTAATATTAATTATAATAAGCTAAATTATTATTATTAAGATATAGTTATTATACTATAATAAGTTATTATTAATATAGATATTAACTTTAAAATCTTATAGTTAATTCTTATTTAAAAATCCTACTATTCCCATAATACGTTTTTAGTGATATTAGTATCTAACCTCTTTATTATAATCTTTCTGGAAAATATAGAAATCCTAAAAATTAATATAAGTTAAATAAGATTATAATTTCTTCTTAACTACCTTAATTATAAATTATTTTATTTCTAAAATTGCTTCTGGTATTCTTATTTTAGTAATGTTCTTTTTTTTAAAATAGCAGTTTTAGGTAAAATATCTAAGCTTTCTGTAATTATAGTAGATAGATTTACTTTTCTTAAAAAATATGGGTTACATCTTATTTCTATTTATCTAGATTATAGTAAACTAAACAATAAGTAACTTTTTACTATAAAAGTAAAATTTATTTATAAAATCTAATTATAATATTTTTAAACTTACTATATCTTTATATTAATTTTCTAATGTTATTTTAGTAGCCTAATTTTAATATTGGAAGTTTACTTTATATATAAATAAGTAAGTAAGATCTTTACTTATAATTACTTCTCTACTATTTTAGAAATAATGAGTAAATTTATTAAATTTTATAATATAGCTTATAGGGTTAGATTCTTCAAGTATTAGTAAATAAAGTTAACTTCTAACTTAATCTATTAGAATAAGTTTTATTTTTATATAAATTTATAAGAGAATTTCCTCAATCTTGAGTTTCTTATTAATATAAGTAATTAATATTATTAATATAGTTAAAATATTATTCTTTAGTTTGTTACCTATATATGTATAATTAACTTTACTAATCTAACCTTCTATTATAAAATTATATACTTTTAGTTTAAAAGTTACTTATATAAATTATATAACCTAATTTAAACTATCTTAAAGAAAGTAATTCTTAAATGCTTTTAACTAGAAAGTTTTAAATTAATTCTTAGGAATTTCCTTATTTTTAGAATTATAAATATTATTCTTAATAATTATTAAAATCCCCGTTATTATAATATTTAATTAGGTTAATAGTATAGAAATATTATAACTAATGATAAATTCAAAATAAATTATATTAATTAATAAAACTATTTCTACCTAAAAGATTTATAGTGAAATTCTATATAACTTTAGTATAATATTATTCGTATTTACTAAGAATTTAAGTTTAGTCTAATACTATTTATATAAAGTAATTGTATCTTCTTATAACTTAATAACTACTTTAAATACTTAAAGTTTCTTAATTAGCCTATTTATTATAAGTATATTATTATTATTATTTAACTATTCCTCAATTAGGTAAATATCCTCTGAAGATATTATTATAATGGTTAATTAATATTCTATAAGTATTTTATAAATAATTTACTATAATATTAATTATAGTAAACTATTATATTTTCTTTTAAATAGCTAGTTATATTACTATATAATAGCAACTATAAATAGAAATGAGAAATATAAAATAGTAGAATATAATAAATATATCATATTTAATATTATACATAGAAAGTAAGTTTCCTATTTATATATTTATATGATATAATCTTAATAGAAATATTCTATATTCTTATAGCTATTTATTCTATATTAATTATTAGGGTTTAAGTTATTATATCTATTTCACTATAGTTTTATAGTAGTTTCCTGGAACTTTCTGGAACTAAATTTCCTAGGGAACTCTCTAGGAAATTCCCAGAAAGTCTCCAGAGAATCTCCGGAATTTCTATAGGAAATTCCTAGTATCCCTCTATAATATTAGAAGCTTATATAGCTTATATAGACTATATAGCCTAACTAGCTACCTAATATGACTATAGTATAGTAAGCCATAAAATATAGTCGATAAAGTAGCTAGTTAGCTATATTAATTAAATTAATAGTATTAGTAAGATAAAATAGATTATTTCTTATTTAGTTACTTTTACTTTATATCTATAGTAGTATCTAAGCTCTTCACTCTATATATAATTTTAACTGTAAGATTTACCTAGTAATAGTATTTATACTAATACTAGCTTACAACTGGTTTAAATAGTAATAGAATTACCTATTATTATATATAATTATACTTCCGGTTATAATATTTAACCTTACAGTAGAAGAAGGCCTTATAGTAATAATCTATATAGTGAGAGTTTCAGTAAAGCTAGAGCTTAATATATATAGCTAAAAGTAACTACTAAGATTATAAAGTTAAGAACTTTTAAAAACTTCTTAAAGATAGAATAAATAAAAGATTTATAAAAGCTAAATATTCTATAATTTATCGCTCTTCTATATTTTGTAATAAAATTTAAACTTCCCTAAAATCTAAATAGCTACTTATAACTGAAAGAGTATGGAATAAGTAAAGAGATATCTAGCTATAACTACTATAATTAAGGCTATTAGTTTATCAAACTAGACTTTACTAAAATTATTCTAAACGCTATAGTTAACAGGCAGCCTATAGATATTTAAAAAAAGTTATATAATTATTCTATAATTTGCTATATTAAGCTAACTATTTCAGAAATTAGTTATTAATTATATAATACCTTAATATTAATATATTATAGTAATATTAGTTACTAGATACTATATAATATTATAGTTATATAATTATAGAGATTTTAAAAACTATTTAGCTATATTAGAAGTATCTATATTTATATAAGTATTATTTATATATTAGCTGCACTTAATTAATATACTAAGATTATTCACTGATAAAAGTAGACTAAATTCTATTATACTTATATAAAGTTTTTAAATTAGCTTATATTAGTGGTAGAAAACCTTTATATTAGAAGCGTAAAGCTTCGTCTGGGGGGTTTGGAGGATATATTAAGGTTATAGATATTAAGGTTATAATAAGTATTTAAATAGAGTAGCTATAGTTAGTAGTAATTAAATCTCTTAAGATATTTAAATTATATTTAGCGTAAGGGCGTAAGGGCGTGAGAGTGTGAGGGTATAAGGTTAATATAGAAGGAGTTGTTAGTTATTTATTATTAAAAAGGTTAACGTGGGGTGGGTATACTAGTTGCAGCTGTAAGGGGTTTAAGCCTAAATTAACTTAGGGTTAGCTGCAGTGATTAGCGGGGGGTAGGAAAGCTAAAGTTATATTTCAGGGGGTAATATATCTACTAATAGTAATAATAGAGAGTAAGCTATTAGCCTCTTCCAGATTATTTATTATATAAAGTAAAAAAGTATTTTATATACTATCTCTAGACAATATATTATATTTAACTTTTATCTATATTACTAAAGTTATAGTAACTATATTTCATCTTTAATACTTATAAATAAAACTATTAACTACTTATAGAACTTTTATTCTATAAACTATACTGAAGCTATTATAATTATAATATTTAATAACTTTATCTTACTTCTTAAATACTAATATAATATTAATATTATGATTTTTAAATATAATAATAAGATTCCTAAATATAAGAAGCTAATAGCTACTCTAGTTACGTAAGATATTTACCTTAAGTTATTTATATAATATATATAATTTTTAAAATATAGATAAAAATATATTAAAGTTAGTATTAAAGTTTATATAGAAGTTATAAAGCTAGAAAGTAAATTACTTTACAATTTCTAGCTTAAAACTTTATAAGTAGTGGTATTTGTTTAAAATTATATATTTATAAGCTTTTTATATTAGTAAATACTACATTAGAAATTTTATAAAATTACTTAAAAAATAAGAGTATCATAAAGTTAGACTTAATTTATATTTTTATATATAGCTATAGGTCTTTTATTTATACTATAAATATACACCTTAAATATAACTATTTAGTTTATCCTAAGAAATATATTTATATTAGCTTTTTAGTTAGCTATTTCTAACTTACTAGTTTTAGATATAGAATTCTCTATAAAATAAAATTATTATAACTAATTTTATTCTTTTTTATAAGATAATATCTTTAAAAGAAGTTTAGCCTCTCTATAAAATAACTTCAAAAGGTTAAATTTTAATAAGATATTTTCCTAATTATAAAAGTAATTAGCTATAATAAAGTTATATAAAACTGATATAAAAAGTTACTTAAGTTTAAATATAAATACTAATAAGGTAATATATACTAAAAATATAGAAGGTAGTAATAAAAACTTAAGGTTTTATATTAATATTATAGCTAATTTTAAGCTTTCTAAAGTTTTATTTAAAACTATAAAGTTTAAATTATTAATCCCTCTAGAAAAGTTTATTATATTCTTTTATAATCTTATTTATATAAATAAGATTATAGAAAAGTAAGAAACTTCAATATTTCTAAAGAGAGTTAAGTATAAGGAATAAATAAGATATTATACTAAAGTAGCTAGAAGATATTTATTGAAAGTTATATTTTTAGCTAGTATTCTTTAGGTATTTTAAGATACTTCTAAATAATTCTACTTATAGCTATATAATTATATAAGTTATTAAATAGAGGAAATTCCTAAAGTTTAATTCTCAAGAGAACTCTAAAGGATTATTATAACTTTAAAATATACATTTTAGCTATAAGGGAAGTTAAATATTAGATATTATTTAGAATATAGAGAAGTAGATACTTCTACTTTAAAAACTCTAGAATAGAAACTATTACTATTACTTATATTTTACTTAGTAATACTTACTTATTTATATATGAGTATTATAGTAGTAGCTAAAAAAGCTTATCTTAGAAGTTATATTAAACTATACTTCTAAGATAAAATTAGTAGAGCGTTAATAAGGAACTTAAAAGTTCTGGATTATTACTAGATTTATATTTATAAGTTTAATAAATATAGATATATTCTTAAAATTAAAACTTAATGTATTAATTATAGAAACTAGTAGTTATAAAATAACCATAAAATCTATATAGTGAATTTAGTAAATATATTCTTTTAAATTCTTATAGTAATTACTAACTACTTTAACTTTAAGCTACTTTAGTATAATATAGTTAATATCTTTATTTAGGTAATATTTAATAAGTTAAGTTATATAAAAATACTAATAGGTATATTATATAGTTAGAATTATATATAAAATAATACGTTTAGATACTACTACTAATATAAAGTAAAGGTAACTAAATAAAAATACTAATTATTTATTAAGAATTTAGAAAATCTACTATTTTAAGAAAAAAGTTAAATAGCTTTTAAAATTCTTTATTTCTCTAATAATACTATCTAGAGGTAAATTTTAAATACTTTAGCTTATTAGAAGCTAGTTATAAAAAGTAATTTAGTAATATCTAAATAATATTATAATAAACTTAAAAAGTATATATTTATAGTAAAGATTCTTTACTAAATTATAGAAATAGTAATTTTATAAAATCTATATAGTAATATTCTATATAAGCTTTAAGATTTAAGTTTATAATATATTCCCTACTAACTTTCCCTTTATTACTATAGTAATAATAATAATTAATAATCTTATAATTATATTACTAATTACCTAATTACCTAAATAAACCTACCTAATAAGAAAAATATATTTCTTCTAAAAATCTCTCATATTAGATAACCTAGCTAATAGAAAGATTTATATTACTATTCTCTAGATTATTTTCTAAGTAAGTTTATGTTATAATTTCTTTTTTCTCTATAACTATAAGATATATCTTTTCCTTTTATATTATAATTATATTCCTCTTTCTTTAGATAATTTATTTATCTTTTTTCTATATTTCCTATAATACTGCTAATTTACTACTATTTTACTTCTATTTTCCTATTATTATTACTTTCATCTATTATATTAATTACTTCTTCTATTAGTATTAGTTTTCCTAATAATAATTATAACTACTATTTCCTCCCAATAAATCTACCTTCTATATTTATAATAGTTTTATTATTAAAGATAATTCTATTAATAAAAATAATTAATTCCCCCAAGTAGTTAAATCTATCTATTTTAACTATTACTTTAAGTATAATAGAAGTAAGTTTACTTAAAATTATATTTTAGGTTAAAATTACTTCTATTATAAATACTTAATATTCAAAATAAAATATAAGTAATGTTTATATCTCTTAACTATTAGATTTAAGTTATATACTACTAATTACTAAGTTAACTACCTATTTACTTATAGTAATTATTTTAATCTTACTATTATTTCTACTAATAATAAGAAAGATAACTTTAACAACTACTATATTATTATCTTTTTACCTAACCTCTCTACTATAGTTTAATATTATAATAAATATCTTTATTATTTCTAGTAGGTATTCTCTATTTATATTACTACTATATTTACTATTTCCTTTGTCTATACTAAAAGTAACTTTATACTTACTATTATCTTTACCTCTAAGTAGGTAAATGCTAATCTTAATAATATTATATTAATAATAGTAAATTTTCTTTTCTTTCTTTTCTTTCTTTTCTCTAAATTATATTACTAATTTGTTTCAGTAGGATATTATTATATACTTTAATAATTATATTACTTTCTGTAACTATTATAATTATATTATTAACTTTACTGAAACTATTTTACCTATCTGCTACCTTTATATCCTTACTATTCCCTACTTCTACTAATAATATTTTAGCTAATAGTTAACTATATTTATTTCTATTCAAAATAATAAAAAGTAAAATAAGGGGAATAAGAATAAATTTACAGATGTACTAAAGAAGAAAATGAAGAATTATAATTCTTTTATTAAGTAGTAGTTTTATAATCTTATATTTATATAATTTAGATACTATTTTATATTCTATTCATAGCTTATATAGGTTTCTATTATTCGTAAATTTATACTAGTTTATTATTATTATAAGTATCTCTATACTATAATTTAAAATATAATACTACCTTATTATTAATAAGGTTCTTTAAAGATTCCTAAGTTAGTATATTATAGCTTCTTTATTTGACTAATATATTTTAAGTTTACCCCCACCCTAGAATATGTTTTGCTGCAAAACTCTTCTTAATTCTATATTTCTCCTATATTTTATTATTCTTTCTTAGTAAAATAAAAATAGAATTAAAATAGATATTTATATAATATTATAAGAATAAGATGATAGTTTCAGTTTATTTAACAAAGTTAATATAGAGTATTAGGTAAATATGCGGGGGAATATCTAATATAATATTTGTAAGGTTTAGTATATTGATAATATAGTATTTATAAGCTATACAGATACGTTTCTTAGTTATTTAATTTATCTTAATATATTACAGAAAAAGCTAAATCTTATTACTAACTTAGAATTTATCTACTACTTATTATATTCTATTGGCCTCTATCTTATTATACTATTGGATATAAGTAATTACAGCTTAAACTAAAGTTATATCCTCCTTAAGGTAAGTAAGAAATATTAAAATTTACCCTAAATTTAAGTTTATAGATATTTCCTCTACTATAATATATAAAATATATATTATTATAAAGTTACTTAGAAGTTTATTAAAGTTTACTTCAGTTACAGAAGAGTTTCTATAATTCAATACCAGCCGATATATAATAATATATAATAGCCAGTCTATTTATAAAAAGATAATATATATCTATAGAAATACTTAAATCTTAGATATTACCTATTTTATTCGACTATCTATCTGGGGGTGAAATAATATTAAAAGAAGCTATTTAACTTCTATAAACTAATATAATATTAACTAAAAGATATCTATTTAGTTAAACCCTCAGTTAGTAATAATTAATATAGGGAAACTATAGAATTGCCACTATATATTTTAGAAATACTTTATATAAGCTTATACTAATATAGATATTATTACTTCCAACGAAATATATTTAGAAAGTTAATTAGTAATAACTATCAGAAACCTAAAATTACCTTTTATAGTAGAAGGTAACTTTATTATATAATTAATTAAGATTTAAACCTAGACTTTATCAGAAATCAAAAGAAACTATCATAGTTTCTAGTAGTATCTCTAATCTTTATACAAATACCGGCAGATGTTATATACCTTAATAAACTACTTAATATTCCTTAATATTCTATTTTAATATGAATTCCATAAATATTTTATATATATAACGTTAATATTAGGGTGTCTTAGGATAGAAAAGTTATAAACTATTTAAAGAATTACTATAATTAGTAACTTATATTCAGGAATCCAGACTTTACCTTTAAATAATAGTATATTATCTAACCTTACTAAATAGTTAGCTACCTATATTCTTATATTTACCTTTAGGGGAAATATCTATACTGCCTGTTAAACTATTCTTCTGTAAGAGTGTAACTAAAAGCCTAGGCAAGGGAAGGGCAAACAGTAAAAGATAGGTCTCCATAGGTTGTAAGATTTCAACTTAGTAGGCTAACTGGTGGTGGCTATAAGAGGGCTTTATCCTATAGAGACCCTATAGCTCTAGGCCTCTATTAATTACATAATAATTCTAGCTATTCCGGCTCTATATAGGCTATAGGGAACTATATCCTTATAATTATCCCCCCCTTCAGAGGCCTTAGCCCCCAAAGCCTATAAATGCTATATAGCTACGTTTTGTTTTTTAATATATAATTTTGCCAACCATTCGGCGGTAGCTTAAAGCCTTTAACAAAGATGAAAAAATAAATAGATAGTAGTTAAAATAATAATTAAGATAATAGTTAAGATAATAGTTAGAAATAATAGTTTAAACGGCAGTTAGAATAACAGTTTTTAAGTAATTTAAACGGAAAGATTTAAAGCTATAGATATATTAAACTATAATATTCCCACGGGTATATTAATCTATAAGGTTAATAACCCTTCAGTAAGGCTTCCCCGTAAGTATGTTAACCTATAAGGCTTTAGTATATTAACTAGATATCTTAAGGTAATTGCCAGAATATCTAACTTCTTTCCGCATACTGTAAGGTATTTTATAGTAAATTAGATATATTAGACTTTCTGTAACTAATTAGGCTACTAAGGTATAAATTGTTATTTACTAGTTATTTTACTTCCAGAAAGAAGCTACGACTGCTATATACTAATAATTATTCAGCCTTAAATTTAGTATAACCTTAACGTTCTTTTAGCGGCAAGCTTTTAGCAGTAAGATACTTATAGTAAATCTTTATAGAATAACTATACTTCTGGCAGTAGATATAGGATTTCTTATAGTAATAGTTTACTATAATATAGCCTAACTTACTATATATCTTATATATAAATATAGATTAACCTTTAAGGTGAGATCTCTTAGTTAAAGTTAACTTATTAACTATCTTACGGTATAAATATACTAAACCTACAGTAATATTATAGCTAGTAGTCCTCTTAGTAATAGCTTTCCTATTAATACTACTAGAACCTTCCTTTTAAAGTTATAATATCTCCCAGAGGTAATTAGCTACTAAAGCTATAGCCTTTAGTAACTAGTAATTAAACTTCTAATATTATAAGTATCTTTAAATTATAGCCTTAAGGTAGTAAAAGAAGATAAATATATTAAACCTTAAAACCTCTAATTTTATAATTTCTAGAAATCTATAAAGTACCAACTATTTAGTATAAAACTTCAGTAGAAACTAACCCTTATATTATAGAATATAAAGTATACTATAGAGGCATAACTCTTATAGGGTAAGGTTAGTTAATAAGTAGTAAATAAACACCGTAGAATTAATCTATAAAGTATCCAGTAAGATATATCTATAATTATACTATAATATCTAGAGGTTATATAATAATTTCGTTATAACATACTAAATCTTCTATATCTCTAAGGTTTCTAACTATAAAGTATAGCTATCTTAAATTACTATTAGCTAATTCTTAATTCATATAAAGTAGCATCCTTATAAAGAAGGCTGCAGAGGTAGCTAGAAGATCTTAAGTAATTCCTATAGTTAGGGGTAATAGATAGGGTAGGTAATAATAGTATTAAGTTTACCGTAAGTATACTACTAGAGAGGTATTCTACTATAACCTCTATAAATAAAAACTTCTATTTAAGAAGGTATATACGCGCCATTATAGTAGCTATTACTATACTGGCAGCTATATTACTTACGTTAGCTATATTACTTACTTTAGCTACTTATACTGATACGGCCGGCATAGGAATTACTATTTATTTACCAGTTAAAACTATATTCTCAGAGGGTATATTTTCAGAAGCTATATTTTCAGAGGCTAAATTTTCGGAGGCTATAGATATCTATACTGCCGGCATAATTATTCTTTATACAGATGCTAATTGGTTGGCAGGCGTTTATTATAATAAAGCTATTACTGAAATCTCAGTCTTACTTCCTTGTGGGGAGAGATAGAAGTTGAAAAATTATAAGAATATAGCTAAAAGTCTAGGTAAGGGAAAGGTAAATAGTAAAAAGTAAGTCTCTATAAATTATAAGATTTTAACTTAGTAGGCTAACTAATAGTAGCAGGATTTTATCCTATAGAGACCCTATAGCTCTAAGTCTCTATTAATTATGTAATAATTCTAGCTATTCCGGCTCTATATACGCTATAGGGAACTATATCCTTATAGTTCCAGTGGACTTTATATATTAATACTACTAATATTCCTTAGTTTCAGAATATTAGTAATATAATATTCTGAAATATTATATATCTGTCCGGTAGTTAAGTAGTATATTCCTAGTAATTATTAACTATTAATATAGACTTTTCTTATTTCTATTTATTTCTATCTACTAAATTAATATTACAGAAAGTATCTTAACTATATCTATTTTATTAGTCTATAGGGGGCGGAGGATTTATTATTAGTTACGCTATGCCGTAGGGTATGCGGTAACTATATACGCTGCTACGTATATAGCAGTATAGCCTCCACTTATAGCCTACTGGCTATAGGTGCCTAGTATCCGGCGCCAGCTGTAGCTAAATAATATAGAAATTAGTAAGTAATTACTATACTGTAGATCTAGATCCTTATATAACGCTATATATTATATAATATAGTAATAATAAGAATAAATACCAGAATTCTAATTTATATCTATATAAAGAAATTATATATAGCGTATAATTATCCTAATAATTAAACTAATACTAATTAGTAGTGAACCTAATTATTTTATTATTATACTGCAGATTAGTAATACTTATTATATTAGAAGAAGTAATTACTAAATTCTACGTCTAAGGCTTATATAAGGTAAAAGATTGTAAGATTTATTACTTAGATACCTTAGATTGTTCCCACTTTAGGATCTTACTAAAAGTATCTAAATTATATACTAACCTCTTATAGATACTATTCTGAAGAAGTTAACTATATACTCTCACTTTAGTTTAAAATAAGATACTTTCCGTAATATTATTAAAAAGTTAACTATATACTTAAGATAGTTACTTACTAGAGTATATTAAGTAAATAGAATAATCCTCTTTAAGTTATTATTAAATCTTTTAGTATTAGAGATTTATAGTATCTCTAATCTTACCTTCTTAAGAAATCTATATAGTCCTTTGAAAATCTTTCCCTTATATCTCTCTATATAAATTCAGTTAAATTAATAAATTTCCCTTACTTTATATCTCTCTTAATTTTATAATAATATCCAAATTAATCCCTATAGGTAAGATACCTACTTTAGATATTCTTATATCTATAATAATAGTATCTTTAGGTATTCCTATATTTATAAAACTTTATTAATATTTTAACTTAGTATTCTTTAGCTGAATTCTTAATATTAACTATAAGACTATTATAGAGGAGAACTTCCTAAGGGTTTCTGTTTATTTAGTATATTAAGTAGCTTTCTATATCTATATAGAACTTTATAGTCTAAAGCTTCTCTAAATATTTTAAGGTAACTTTAAGAAGTAGCCTATAAGAATATAGTAATTTATAAGTATATATATAGTCCGCTACTTTTAAGATTACCTTATAGTATATAATATTACGGTGGAAATAAATAGTAATTATATTTTTATAGTTATTTATTAATTAATCTAGTAGGAGGAGTTTACCTTATAAATGTGTAATAAGATTACTAATCTTTTAAAGTACTATATTATCCTTAAGAGTAATTTTAAGAAGTATCCTAAGTAGATTAATAATCTTATCCTAGAGGAGTTAGATTTTATATTATCTCTCTGTAATATTTAATTAAAGATTGAAATTATTTTACTAGTAACACTCTTACTATAAGTAGTTAAAGAGAGATAACTACTATTAAATTAGCTAGCTTATATATATATAGCTTTAAGTGAAAAACGTCTATTATAACTGTTAGTTTCACTAGCTTTCTATTCAGCTATCTTAGAGCCTTTCTAATATTAAGAGAATTACTAAACCTATAGCTGAGACTAAATTAAATATTAAGAATATTCCCTATATATTACTACTACTACCCCTTTTAATAAGATATCCACTAAGTATATAATAGACCTTACGAAGTTATATAATAAGAGTATAAAGTATAGCGGAGGCCTCTATAATATTCTTAAGTTAAAAATCTATATTATTTATAATTACTATTTTAAGCTTAGTATTCTACAGTATATATAGGTAGAATTCTTTTTAATTATATTTAAAGATAATACTCTTAAGTTATACTTTAATTACTTAAGTAACTTAAATATTAATCTTATATTTAACTAAATAGTTTAATAGGTTAAGAATTACTTTAAGAATAAAAAGGATTAATAGTTTTACCTCTCTAACTGGTAAAATATTACTTTTTGAAATATTATTACTGAGAATCCTAATAAAAATAAAAAGGAGACTTTTAAGCTTCTAATCTTAAAGTTTATATATATCTAAAAGGCCTTCCCTACTAAAATCTAAATAGATTATACTCTCTATCTTCAGCTTATAAATATATAATATAGTATACTAAAATAGTAGTTAACTTTCTTTAGCTTTATAGTAACTTTCTAGAGTTTCTGTAATTAGTTAAGATTTACTATAAGTAATATTTTATTAATTTAAAAGATATAATATATATAAGATAATAGAAATAATTACTAGAAAGTAGCTGGAAACTAATTTTGGACTGAATATATATAAAACTTACTTTAAGGTAATTCTTAAGACTATAGTTATATTTCTATAAATATATAGCTTTATACTTCAGGTTACTATTATTTACCTCTAATAATTATATATAGCTATATTAATTAAAAGTACTATACATATAGTAAATTTAAGAATTAGTTTATAAGGTGTACTTTTAAGGGGAGATATACTTTATTTTATAAATAAAGGTAACTACTAACCTTAAGGTATATTCTGCGGCAGTATACTAAACCTTCCTTATAAGCTATAAAGATATTAATAGCCTTAATAATACCAGCCTTAAGGTTTTACTAGAAGTTAAAACCAATACAAATACTGTTATATAATACTAAATAGATATTAACCTTAAGGAGAGTTACTTTATAGAATTTACTTTAGAGATATTTTTATATTATTTTATATTAAGAGGTTTCCTACCCTAAATAAAAGTAAAATAATTAGAATTCTTTACAATAAGGTAGTAGTCTATATTCTTACTAAAAATATTACTACTTATAGTAAACTTATAGATAATATTACCGCCCCTATATATACTTTCACACCTAAAAGCTACTACTCAAATATTTTATTTTAAGGTATTTTATCTAACTTAAATATTACTAGCTTCTTAACTGCTAAATACGTTTAGTTTACTATATCAAAAGAATTAGTTATTCCCTCTACTATCTTTATTTCTCTATAAGGTAAACTAATTATAATATATTTTAGTAAAGCTATCTTTACTATAATACTTAGAATAGTTAATATAGTTATACTACCTACTATTATTATATTTTATATAGTTTCTTATAATATATTCTTCTTTCTCTATTTTATAAATATAGATTACCTTAGTATGATATTTAATAATATCTGTAATAAGTTTTATTAGAGTAAAAAGATTAGACCTATTATTTGAAAATAGGGGTATTTATAGCTACTTCTTAATAAGGAGAGAATAATTACTTCTATATATATTATAGAGATAGAAAAATAAAGACTCTACTGCTACTTTTACTTAGCTGCAATATATTTCTATAATATCCTTACTAAGGTGGAATATCTAAGGTGGATTATCCAGTTAAATAGTATATTTTTAAGGTTCTTGAGAGGTATTACTACTACTACTAAATGTATAGCGTAGCTTCCTTATACTTCTAATTTACTATTTAAGGTAATATTAACTTTAACTTTAGGATTATTATCAATATTATTTATATTAATAACTATAATTTACTCTATATTATTAATATTACTATAGTATTTAATACTACTTAATTTATATCTAATATATTAGCAAAAGTAATATAGAAGGCTTTTAAGATATATTAGATTAATATATATTAAGATTCTTCTAATTGTATTACTATTTATATAGATATAACCTTTTAATTTAAAGACTTCAGATTGGAGGTAAAAATAATAGGATTAATAGTTTATATCATACTTATTAAGGTATATAATAATATTGGTAAAGTTAAGTATTACTATATACGTTTCTACTATTTATATAAGATTTACTATATAGAGTTTCCCACTACTACTTTAGAGGTATTATTTCAGGCAGTATATAAGGTAATTAATAATACTGTAAGCCTAAATAACCTTATATTTACGCTACTTATTTTGAGAGTATATTAATACTTTACGGAAGATTTAGCTTCCTCTCTGGATATTATTACTTAAGCCTAAATTATATATAAGGTTATAGAGGAAGTTTACTATAAGTATACTAAGTATATTATTAATATTACTTTAGTAATATATAATAGTCTTAATATTTCTTATATAATAATCCTTCTACTTCAGACTTTTATATATATATAATATTATAGGCTATGTCCGGATGTCCGGCCAGGGCTATACTTAAGTATCTAAAGCTAACCCCCTCGCCCGGATGGAGCTTCAGTAGGCCCTATATAACACTATATATATAGATTTTTCTACACATCCGTAAAAGCTTCTCTTTTACTTCTTAGTTCTAAATAAACAGTATTTTATGCTACCTTCCAGTTAAATAAGCTTAGATCCAGTTTTTTATATATTGAGAATTCAGTTTTATTTACTATATAGATAATATTAGGTAGAATGCAGCTTCCTACTAGTTAAGTATATAATCTAGTTAAATATAACTTCTAGGATATAATACTATATAATAGGTAACTAATATAAAAAATAATAGAGGATACTAAAGCCCCCCAGGATATTCCTATAGATAATAACCCTATAAGTAAACTATATCAGTAGTAATTATAATATACCTTAAGCTCTCTCTACTAGAAAATTAATAAGTTTTTATATAAGTTAGTAAAATGAAATATTATAGTAGGTAGTAACCTCTAGGTAGCTACTATAATAGATACTTCTAACCTATATTAGAATACTCTAGTAACCCCCAGGATAATATCTATTAGGATAAAAGCCCTTAAGGTTAATAATATTATTATATCTCTACTAGTAACTAACTACTAAAGAAAACCTCTTCTCTTATCCCTGAAGTTTTTAGGTAAGTAGAAAGGCTATTAAGTGTAAACTTAATAAATAAAAGTTAAGTTTAAAATTAACTATTATTTTTTAATAGTAATTAGAAATATTAATATCTAATTTATTCTTATTTAGACTCTAGTTTTTAGTAGGTAGTTCAAATTTTCTATATAGTAGAAAAGTTAGAGAACTCTTATAATCTAAATAATTTTATAAGTTATCTAGATAGAATTTACTTAAATTCTAATAGCTAGTTTTATATTATTACTTAGCTATAAAATTTTAGATAGAAGGAAAATAAATATCTAACTACCTTTCTATCTTAATTTAAAAAGATTCTAACTAATACTAGAGAATATATATAGCTAGATATAATCTAGATCTCTTTACTAGAAGCTACCTTACTTTCCCACTTTAAGAAGCTACTTATTATAATTAACTTTCTTATAGAATATAGACCTTAATTATCTAAAGTTTAAAATATAGCTTAGAAGCTTAAATATATAAAGAGAGTATTAGTATATTACTAATTATCCCACTAGAAATTTACTACCTATAATATAGAAAGTAATATTATAATAACTAAGGTAGTTAAGAAGTAATAATAAAGCTGGAACTCTAGTAGCTTCTTCTCTACTCCTGAGGAACATTCTAAAGACTATTAGGATACTTATTAATACTTTAAGTATAGCAAGAAAAACTATATCTATAGAAACTATAGAACCTGAAAATATAAGAAAATTAGTATAAAAGTTATAAAAACTATAGTTACTCCAGATTATACTAAAGATAACCAGGGGGATAATACTATCCCACTTAGTAATAGTAAGAATTCAGAAAAAAAGTAACTTTAGAATACAATTAAGCTTTAAAGCTAACTAAGGTAGAAATAATAAGATAAGGAAAATAATAGGAAAAATAATAGGAAAGTAATTAGTAATTAGTTACTATTCAGGTTAGAATTAATAGAAGTTACTCTATTAATATATTTATTAATATAGATTATAATATCTATATTACTATTAATATCTTCCTTATAAAGAAACTTTATTTCCTACTAATTAATAAGTTAAAAAGATAGATAAGGAAATATACTACTAAGTTATTATTTAGTAATACCTAGAGGGTAACTATCCTAACTTTAGAAATTAGTAATTATATATAGAAAATCTATATTTATATTATAAAGAGCTTATAGTTACTCTTATATCTTAAGTAACTATAGATAGAGGATAATTATATTATTTACAATATTGAAACTTAATAGATAATATACAGGAAAAGTAGTATAATAGTATATTTAGAATATTAAGATAAATTAGTATAGCTTAAGGAGATCCAGTTAACTTAGCCACTTAATACTAATTTATTTATATTTATCTATTAGTATACTATATAGTATACTAGTGAGATACTAAGCTCCTACCAGATTATATCTATTAATCTAATAGATATTAAGAAGGTATTAACTCTGAAAATGGAAGTAGATTTAAGAAATTATATCCTTATAAATATCTTAAAAGAATTCCTAAATCTTTTCTATTTAGATTTAGTATACTAGCTACCCCCTAGTTAACTAGAAATAAATTACTATATCCTATTAATTCCTAATAATAAAAAATAGAAATTAGATCTCCTATAAAAACCTCTCTATAGTATATTATAAAAGGAACTTCTAATACTTTAGAAAACTCTAGAAGATTTACTTAATAAGGAATTTATTAAAGTAAGTAGTTTCTCTACTAGTATCTTAATTCTCTTTATAAAAAAGCTAGATAAAAGAATATATTTCTGTATAAATTATAAACCTCTTAATATAATTATAAAAAAAAACTATTACTTCCTCCTCCTTATATTAGAAACCCTCTAGAGGATTATTACTACCTACTAATATACTAAACTTAATATTATTACTATATTCTATAAGATTAGAATTAATAAAGTAGATTAGGAGAAAATAACTTTTCAGATATATTACAGCCTCTTTAAATAGATAATATATTCCTTCAGACTTACTAATATCCTTACTATATTTTAATAATATATTAATAGCTACTTATAATAGTTTCTAAATAGTTTTATTATAGTATATATTAATAATATCCTTATTTATATGAGTAACTTACAAAAAAATATAAGGAGAAAGTCTACTAGATATTTAGCTACCTTACTAATATAAACTTTAAGTTAGATCCTAAGAAATGTAAGTTCTTAGTTACTATAATTAAGTATATTAAGTTTATTATATTAACTAAAAAAAATCTCTTTTATAATCTTACGAAGTTAGAAATTACTATTAACTAACTTCCTTTCAGCTTACTAAAGAATATTTATAATTTCCTTAAATTTATAAACTATTATAAAATTTTTATATTTTAATATAATATTATTATAAAGTCTTTAAACTACCTAACTTAAAAATTAGTTTCTTTTAACTAGAAACTGAAATAGTAAGAAGTTTTCTTCACACTAAAGTAACTTTTTACTATAGAACTAATCCTATAAATATTTAATTTTAATATTCTAATAATAGTAGAGATAGACTATTTAGAGTATACTCTAGAAAGTATATTAACCTAAAATAATAAAGCTAGAGTAAAGTACCTAGTAGCTTTCTACTCTTAATATTTAACCCCCATAGAGTTTAATTACCTAATCTATAATAAGAAACTCATTATAGTACTAGTCTGTTTATAAGTATAGAGGATAGAGCTATAAAGTATTAGGAAGTTTAAAATTCTTACTAACTATAAAAGCCTTAAATATTTTATAAAGAAATAATAGCTTACAGAGAGGTAGAATTAGTAGGTAAAAAAGTTATCTTAATATAACTTTTACTTTAAGTACTAACTAGATATCTAAATAGTAACCTCTAATATCCTCTCAGAGGAAATAAAATACTCCTAAAAGGTAGAATAATAAGAAGTAATAGAGATAGATAATATAAGTTATTCCAGATACCACTATCTCTATAAAACTTTAAATAGAATATATAAATATTACTAATATTTAGATTTTTAAAAGAAAACTAAATCTGCAAGAAATATAAAACTATACTACTAAGAGAGATTCTTTATACTAATAGATCTTTATAATAATCCAGTAGGAAGAGTATAACTTTCCTTCTAACTTTTATATTAAGATCTAGATCACTAAATATACTATTAATATACTAGGATAGCTTACTTTTAGGGAGAGACTTTAAGTATTAAGCAGTAAAGAAAGTAATAGTCTCCTTAATAAACTTAAAACTAAATTAATATAGAAGTTACATAACTTCTCCCCTATAGATTATTCAGAATATAATAGTATACTAAAAATTATAAGCTAACAATTTTACTAACCTAAATAGTCATAAAATATCTACTAATTTATATATAATTATAATATATATAAAAGTATTTATATTTAGAGGCAGACTAAAAAAAACTTCCTAAAACTTTTATTAATACTTAATTAGTTGTATTCTAATCTATTAATAAACTTTATTACTAACTTACTCCCTATAAAAAAACAAAGTAGCTATTACCTCTAAATTATTATTAATTAACTAAGTAAAATTCCTATATTAGAAAAGATAAATATAATAGAAATAGAAATATATATTTAGTAGTTCCTTAATTACTACTACAGATTCTATAGAATACTATACTCTATTATAAACAATAAAGGGTCTAACTAAGTAAATTACTTCTAGAAGAAATTCTATAGATTAATAGATATTATATATCTATTAAGTACTAATTACTACTTACAGACTAACAGAATTACAGAATAATATAACTAGAAGATCTAAGTAGTTTTAAAGGTATTTACCTACTAATCCCAGAATAACTAAAGTAACTTACTACCTAATATATAGTTAGCTCTCTATAACTAGTAGTATAATATAATAGGAACTATACTTTTCTTTATAGATTATAAGTATTATATTAACTTTATCTTAGTTACTAAGAAGTATATAAAACTACTTAGTAATATTAAAGCTGCAGCTTACTAGCTAGTTAAGAGAATATAGTTAGTAATAATATATATTTATATAAAAATAGCTACTACCCAGTAGAGATTAGAAGCTTAAGTAAATAAAACCTAATTTCTTATAGATTAATACTAAATTAGTAATAAGATATAATTAAATATAACTAACTATAAATTACTAAAACTAAACTAAAAACTATCCTAACTACATTATAAATATATTAGCAAAAATCCTCTTACTATATATTATAAAGTTAGATACTTTAAAATCTATTTACTTATAGTTTTATATAGATTTACTCTAGAAAGTTACTACTAATCCACTATTTAAGTAGATTATAATTAATAGTTAGCTACTACTACTAATAGATAATAACAGGAAAGTTAAATAGCTAGTTAAAAGTATTCTTACTATAAAGATATACTAGATAGAGAGAGGATACTAATAAGAAGCTCTTATTAAATAGGAAAAATATATACACTTTATATAGAAGCCTATTAATATTATTATAAATATAGTAGCCTTAAAGTAGTATAAAGTAATATATAGGCTAATTATAGATAATAATAATGATCTAGCCTACAGCTTCTAACTAGGTAGTAGCTGGGGAGGAGGGGAGTAATATTATAAGCTATACCTAGATATCTAGCTAGAGCTATACCTAAGCATCTAAAGCTAACCCCCTCGCCCGAGTGGGGCCCCAGTAGACCCTATATAGCACTATATACGCAGACTTTTCTACGCACCTGTAAAAACTTCTCTTTTACTCCTTAGTTCTAAATAAATAGTATTTTTACGCCACCTTCCAGTTAAATAAGCCTAAATCTAACTCTTCACATATAATAAAGAGAAAAAAGCTAGTAAGAATTATACTCTCTTATTATTATCTATAGTGAAACTTATATTCTTAAGCTACCTTATAGCTTTTAAAATCTTTAATTAATAGCTATAAAATAGTATTTTAAAGATAATAAATAAAAGATTAATAGTAGTGTAACTTTAGTTATAATTTTATCAAAATTAGTATATATAACTTTATATACTAACCTTTAGTTAGGCTAAGAATCTTTAAATTACTTAAGAGTAAATAAACGTTTATAATTCTATATAGCTATTTTGATTTTATCTGCAGCTATTTCTAAAATTTTAAATATATAGTTAATACTTTATACTACTTCTACCTTAAGAGATAATAATATTTTTCCTCCTTAAATAGTTGGTAATCTACTACCTTAACCTTAAATATTTGAAATTAAACTAATACCTTTAAGTTTTATAACCTGCAGGTATATAGTTAGTTTACTACCTCTAGAGTTTAGCTAAAAACCTTATTTTATAGTATATCTTATAGCTAAGAAGTAAATAGATTTAGTATTCTTACTTACTCTCTATATAAAAAGGATAATTATAATATCTAGCTTGCTGTTTAAGAAATTAATTAAAAAGAAGGTTAAGAATATTGTTCATAATAATATTATAGAGATTATTTAATATAATCCTATTCTCTATAAGGATTATAAGTATTTTAAGTTTTATATTATTAATAAAATTAAATATAAGAATACTAATAAGGTATATAAGAAGTTAAGATTTATAATTTAAGGTTTTAGAGACTATAGTAAGTTTGAGATTTTAATATAATTACTAATAATTTAGTAAAGTAGCTAATAGTTAATTTTAGCTATAGCTCTCATTCTCCTTAAGTATAAGAATATAATAATATAACTTTATAATATTACTTAAGTTTATACTTAAGTTAAAATAAAGCTTATAAGATATATTATAGCTAAACTACTTTTATATCTTAAAGAGTAGTATCTTTTAAATTTTATAATGATTATTATTAAGCTACTTTATAGTTTTACTGAGGCTGGAACCTACTAGTAGGTAACTTACCTTATATACTATAAAAGTAGTTATTAATAAAGAGTTTAATATATAACCTATACCTTCTTATTTTATATACTTAAAATAGTATTTCTAGCTCTATTAGTATATAAACTAATAATATCTTTAGCTTTTCTAATATAATATTCTCTTGCTGAAAGAATAAGAAGCTTAAAAAGATTTTATTTAAGGTGAAGTTTAAGATTATATTCTGAGAGACTATATTTCTTATATTAAATAGAGGTATTCTATTACTTTATATTAATTATTTCTATTTACACTTAAAGTACTAAAGGTAGACGCTAGCTTTTATTAATATATATATTATATCTAAGGTACTTAAGAAGGTATATATTAAATAATATATATATAGTATATATCTTACCTCTATATACTAACTAGAGGCTTTATTTAACCTCTTATATATAATATAAGAGTAATAACGTTTAAGTAATAATACTACTATACTTAATAAATAGCATAAATAGTAAATAGAGTATTTTAACTAAAGTCTTAACTTTATACTACTTAACTTCTCTAAGGTGTATTTTTATACCTTTCTTAATAGTCTTTTTATTAATAATACTAACTTCTTATTTTAATTGGAATTTATAATAATCTTAGGTTAAGAGATTATAACTAATAATAGTTAGTTTAACCTCTAAAGTAACTTTATATATTACTTATCTACTAAAAGTAAGAAAGTTTCTAGAAGTATACTTACTTTAGACATTTATACTATAGTAGCTAGTATAGACTTTACTTATATTATAGCTATATTACTTAAAAAGATTCTTGAATATTAAAAACTTCCTTAAATTCTAACTATTATATATATTAACTAATATTTAGTTTATAAATACCTTATAAAGTTTAGTATTACTAAAGAAAAGTATCTAATATTTAATATTATAATATTAAGATAGTTATATAAATACTATAAGTTTAATAAGGTGTGGTAAATTAATAGAGATAATAATATTACTAATACCTATAAAAAGGGTATTTTAAATTGTATCCTCAAGAGATTTATTAATTTAAACTATATAACTATTTAAATAGAGGAATAGGTAATTTAAGTAAAGTAGATAAATAGGTATATAGATATTATTTAGGCAAAAGGGTATAGATTATAAAAGGTATAATCTTTTATATAAATAGAGGAATATTAGAGTATATAATAAAAAGAAACGTTTCTAGTGTTGGTTATATTATACTATAGGGTATATAGTAACTATATATACTACTATATATATAGCGGTATACTTTCCACCTATAGCCTACTAGCTATAGATACCTAGCATCCAGCACTAGCTATAGTTAAATAGCGTGGTTATTAGTAAGTAATTACTATACTGTAGATCTAGAGTCTTATATAGCGCTATATATTACGTAATATAGTAATAATAAGAATAAATACTAGAATACCAGTTTACATCCGTACGGAGAGATTATATATAGCGTGCAATTACTTTAATAATTAAACTAACATTTATATTAAAAGCTATAACTTTATTATATTATTCTATTTCCACCTTAATAGAATATCTAGATAATCTATAATATAGTCTAGGTAATATTTCAGAATAAAGTTAAACTCTAAGAGGATTTTAATTTACTTAGCCTATTACTTTAAAATAAACTTTAGGCTTATAAAACATTCTAAAGCCTTATAGTTAGAAAGAATAATAAAGAGTTTCACTATATTCTATAACTTTACTAACTATATATTTAAGTATGATATAATTATTAATAGCTTCTTATTATAAATAATATAATTTCACTAAATTAGAATTAGGTAAACTAAATAATAAACTATTAGCTATAGAATATACTTTTATTCTTCTATAATAGGTAACCCCCTAGTATTACCCTAAAATAATTTACCTTTACTATTATAAATCTCTCTAAATATTATTAGATTATGACTAGCTTTAAGATAAATATAATTCTTAAGGATCTTAAATACCTCTCAATAAGCTTTTTTCTACCAGAATGAAATGTTCTTCTATATTAGCTATTTAAGAGATTCTATTAGACTGAAAGAGTAATTTATCAAATTATAATAGAGACTCCTAAATTTAAAGAAGCTTCAGACGCTTTAGATATATTTAGAAGCCTTCTACTCCTATATAATCTTAATCTTTTCAGGGTTATATTATGCTCTTCTTTCTACCTTAATAATAAAGTTAAGATATTTAGTTGTTCTTATTAAGAACCTATATTTCTTTAGACTTAGATATAAATTAGCCTCCCTTAGCTACCCTAAAACCTAGGTAACTTTAGCCTTATAATTAACTTATTATTTATAGCTATAAGTAAGAGTATTATTAAGATATACTATAAGAAAGATATTAAGTATACTCTATAATACCCTATTAATAAATTACTAAATTATAATACGTATTGTAATTAATCTAAAAAGTATACCTAGCTACTTAAATAAGTTAAAATATATCCAAAAGGCTATCTTATATTTATCTCCCTCTATAATATAGATCTTATAGAAAGTTACCTAAATATTAGCCTTTATAAACTATTTTACCTTAGATAATAAGTAAAGTATCTTCTTAATTAATAGTAAGAAGTAGCAGTTATAAATACTAATAGTATTAAAAATATAGTAGTTAATATAAAATTGCTACTTTCCTTCCAGTTTCTTAACTAATAGAATAAATATTCTTATAGCTAAGAAGCTAGCTTATATCTAGCTTATATCTATTAAGTTAGTAATTTAACGTTAAACGTTAAGAAGATATTCTTTTATATATTATAAAGTAGTCTCCAAGGTAAATCTAACTTAGATTTATCAAGGTTCTTCTTAAATTACATATAGTAATTAAGAATTTCCCGGTGGAATAAAAAACTAGAAACCTTTTCCTCATTAAATGGATCTATGAAGAGAATATAAATCTTTAGTAAGATATATATTAGCTACTTTAAAGTTACTAATAATATAGTAATAAAAGCTATATGAATTTATATTAAATGAGTAGCTATTTACTTATAATCATCCTCTTTTATATTAAATAATATAATTACTAATAGCTTAATAGTAGTAGTAAGCCTCTTTATATATATATCTCTTAGAATATTACTAACTGCTGGTTTTATAAAGTTACTAACTATATTTATTCTTATCCTATTTCTTGCGGAATGAAGAACTACCTCTTAGTATTATAGTTATAGCTTTCTTAGAATAACTAGTAATATTATATTCAGAATAATATAAAATAAGGTTTTAGATATTTATCTATTTAGGTTAATATATATTCTAGCTATTCTGGTAATAACTATAATCTAATTTATATCTAGAAAAACTTTTAGTTAGTAAGGTTGCAAAAGTTTAATAATAGTAAATTTCCACTGGTTTATAAACTTCTTACTAATTACTTTATAATAATTATAGCCACTATTAATTTAGATAGAGACAAAAAATATATTATTTACTAATATAGAAACTAAAAAGAATAGTTTATCTATCTAACTTTATATTTCTCTAGTTTTATTTAATACTATATTAATATTACTAATAGTTATATTATTTTACTTTCCAGAGAGCTTCTTCTGGAAGATTATTCTTTTTCCTTATTATCTATAATTTCCTTATTTAGTTACAAAATCTAAATATTAATATTTGAGGCTATAGGTGGATAGATAGAGTATAGCTTATATTTAGTAATAACATAGTTCTTAATACTATAGTAAATATAGATATTAGTCTATATATAAGTCTACAGAACCATTAAATCTACCTACCGAACCTTATATATACCCACTATAGTAGCAAATAAAAGCTTAGTTAATATAAAGCTTTAGCTACTTAACCCCCCTTAGTAAGAATAGCTGGTATTATAGTAATATTATATTAGTATTAGAATAGTATAAGCTGTATCTATATTAGTTATTTATATATTCCTATTTTAGTTAACTAAATGTTTTATTTATAGTTGGAATTAAGGTTAGTTATAACTCTATAACTTTATATTAAGAATCTTAAGATTTATAGTAATTATAAAGTAATATTAAACTATGATATTATAATCTATTCAGCTAATATTATAATTAATAGTAGCTATCTAAATTTAGTAGAAAAAAGCTAATTACAGATAGTTTAGTTAAATATCTTCTACTTAGATATATCCCCCTACCAAATTTATAGCTAATTAAAATTTAATAAAGGACTTTATAAATATTTACTTAGACTCTTACTGAAGATATTATATTTTCTCAAAAATTTAAATATTATAGTAGAGGTTCTTATAGTATTTCGTAAAATACTAAAAGAAGATATTAATATTCCAGCTATATAAAAACCTCTATATTATATAGAAACTACTAATTTATAATTAGATCTTCAGTAAGAGGTTAGTTTATCGAAATTACTAAAAAGTCTCCAGTTTTCTAATAAAAGTTTAATTAACCTTAAGCTTATATTATATAATTATCTTGTATACTGGAAAGTAAAGAATATTACTGTTAGTTTACAACTGGTAAACGTAGTAATCGATCGATTATTTATTACTTGGTTGTAACTAATACTTCTATTTTATTATATTTAAGTTTACGTTACGGCGTGTGTATATACGCCGCACGCCGTTGTGAGTAATCCGTATGATAACTTCTCTTATCTAATTAGTCCAAAGAGTGGGGTAACTGGTGTGTCACCCACTACTATAGCTTTTACCATATTAGTGTTTAGTTAACCTAATATTGGTAATACTTGCTTTTATAGTAAAAGCGTAAAATAGCGTCAAACGTAAAAATAGCGTAAAATGTAAGAAAGAAAAAAAGCCAGCTATTAATTACGTATATTTTTTGGGTACGCTAAAAACTATATAAATACTGTAAATAGCGTTTATTTATAAAAATGCGTCTTTTGATTATTATCTCTTAAATACCTTAAGGCCCTCTAGTAGTAATACTCTTTATCTACTCTCTTTAATTTTATATTCTCCTCTTATTATCTTCCGCAGCCTTTATAACCTATCTTTGTATCTTTATAATTGCTTCGTTTATAATAATAAATACTTAAAGGGTTTAGTTGTTAGATATCTTAATTATCCTATCCGTAAAATTTCTTATTATTAATCTATTAGATTTTAAAGATTCTTCTTCTTTTATATAATTATTTTAGCGTTATAATATTAATTATAAGTTCCTTATCTTTAATTATATTTAGTTTAATAAGGTATTTATAGAGAAAGTAAAAGTTAATATAAACTACTATTAGTATTATTAGTATCTTAAAGTATTTAGTTACTTAACTGAAGGTAGTAGATATTATATATTTTATATTAACTTTTACGGTTATACTATAGACCTTAGATACTAATATACTATATGTAACCTTTTTTAACTTAGTAGAGAAAAAGTAAATAATATTACCTCTAAGTCTAAAGATATTATTATCTTTACTAACCTTTTCTATCTCTAGCATAAAAATATATTTAAGCTAAAATATTATATTACTATTATTAGTAACGAATCTATAAATAAAGATATATAACTTTATTATCTTAATATTAGTACCGATAAATATTAGGTTTCTTTTAGGGTTATTTATTTACTATATTTGATATTTTGTAAGTTTCTTAATATTCTCTGGCGCTAGATTTTAATTTTAGGTTGTAATAGAGAGGTTAAAATATACCTCTAGCTAGTATATAGAGGCTATATATACTTCTTATACCTATTGCTTAATATATATTGAATTTATAGTTTTAGATATAGGGTTAATAAGCTTAATTTTCTTACCTTATTCTTTTTGGGTGAGGGTAATATTACTATTATCCTTTAGGGTAATTATATCTCTATTAAATATAAGAGGTTTATATTATATAAATATTAACTTTAGTTTAGCTGTAAATTCTACTTACTGAAGCTTTTTCGTTTTTTTATTATTAAATCTTAATAAGTAAAGCCTGAGGATATTATTTATTTGCATATCTATAATACTAAAATGTAGATTATTACGTCTAGAGATTATAAGGTAAGAATTATAATATGAAGTTTCTATTTATAGTTAATCCTTATAGGAGCTAAAATATATTATATGCTAATAGGTGTCTAAGTCCGTAAGGCTATATAATAGTTAAATTATAATAATAATAAAACTCTCTAAACATAAGCTTTATAGGCTTGTAGGTAGTCTTGTTAGTATAAGATAATTTAGTATTATCTTTACTTACATATATATCTAGATAATATCTTAAAGATAAACTTCCATAGAAGTTACTTCTTTAAATATTACTAATAATTCTAATATTAAATAATAGCTAATTTATTAGATTATTAGTAACTGCGTGAGAATATTAGTTTTCCCCCAATTATTAAAGCTTTTAATAACTAATTGTAACTTTTTGTATAGTATGTTATTTATACCTTTAATATTATTAATAAAATGGAGGCTGAAGATTCTTATATTATTATGCTATTGGGTGTTAAAGTATTTAAGGTAAATTATACTTCTACCTAGTAGAGCCTCCTACTCTATAGTATATAATTTCTTAAAAGAGCCTTCTGGTATTTAAATAACATTATATCAGCGAAGTTTAATAGCTTTAGCTAGTATCTCTTTTTTCTTTATTATTAGATAGATATTATGGTAAATATTATTTGTAAGATTAACCTTAGTAATAGAGATTATGTTTTTATATAATTACTCTTATTATCTTAGTTTCTTTCTATTTAGGACTACTATTAATGTTTTCTTTTCTAGATATCTATCTGGTAGTTAACTATCACTTAATACTTAATCTTCTATCTTTTTAATATAAAGTTAATAATATAGTTTAATTATTATTAATCTGAAGATATTAGATTTACTATCCATTTTTATGATATATATTTTGCCGTTAACTAAGATATATCTGAGGGATTCTATCTATTTATAATATTTATAATAAATATATACTTTTCATTATAATAGTAGGCGGTCAATTAAAGTAGTAAAGAGGTTATTATATATATTTAAAGCGTCAGAAACTTACCTCTAAATTAAAATTCTATATACCTCTTTTATTACCTTCTGAATAGCTATCACCTATTTTATAATATCTGGGAATAATAGTAATATTAGGTTAAAGTATAGATATACTTTAAAAACTAGCAAAGTTAGCATAAGGCTATTTAGGCTGCTAGTATTATTAACTACCTTAAAAATATTTTGTAATATCTTCTTTCTGTTAATTTTTTATACCTTATTTTAGATAATTTTATATATCTTCTATAGGGAAATATAATAATACTCTATCTTACTGATACTATTATAAACTTTAACTAATAGAATTTTAACCTTACTACTTATACTATTAGCTTCCTTCTTAAAACCTTTAGCTGTAAAATCATATTTTATATTAGTAATAATTCTATCTGGAGGTTTCTAGTATCTATTAATTTAATATACTTTTAGTATATATTATATATTCTCTATGGAAATACTTTTTATAACCTTTACAGCTGTAAATACTATAGAGGTATTAACTATATATAGCATAAGCTTATTACTATTAAGGTATATAATATTAATAATAATCTCTATATTAAACTTATAGTTATCCTTAAGGCTAAACTTAAATTAGTATAATATTTTACTATTTATTTAGTATTAATAGTAGTTCTTAATAATTATTTTAATTCTATTAGTTATTATAGTTTTACCCGCTTTCTTAAGTATATTATTTAACTTATAGATACTAAAATGGCTGCAGTTCTTATAAAGTTACTATATTTCTATTTCTATAAGGAAGTTAATAGCTTTATGATAGAAATCCTTTTATATAAAGAATTATAGATATCTATTATATCTCTCTATAGGTAGTAATACTTTCTTCAATTTAGGTTTATCATTAAGGTTATTAAAATATATTCAGAGGTAATTTATATTAGAAAGATTTAGTAGAAATAATATAGTTATAGATATAATATTCGAGTTAATATTTCTACAAAACATAGATACTTTAGTAATACTGGAACTTATAAAGCTTTACTTATTTCTAAATCTAATATTTATTTTTAAAGCTATTTTATTTAGTAAAAAGTTAGGAAGAATCTTTTGGAGGATTTTAAGTTATTATATACCTCCAGTAGAATGTATATCTATTTTAGTGTCTGGGAGAATATATTTAAAAATAATTTCTAAGTATTATAAGGTTAGGAAAATCTTCAATTTATTAATAGTTATTAAATAGTAAAAGATATAGTTTAAAAGAATTTTGATAAGTTTTATAGAATTAATAGTCTTTTTCTTACTATCTATTATAGTAAAGTAGATAGCTATAAAGTGATTTCCTAATATTTTATTTATATTATCTTTCGCCTTCTCTATTATTTTCTCTATAGGGTTAATATTATTAAGGTATAATATAATTTCCTCTACTAATAAAATATTAATAATAAATACCTTCTTAAATTATAGAGTGGCAGTCTTATATTTCTCTAGAGTATATTTTATTAATTAATATTTCTTTACTAATTTTAAGTATGTTTAGTGTTTACCTTATATATTTCTATTTTATATCTTCTTACGAGGCTATCTTCTAGTAGCAATATTATTTTATATGTATTATAGATAAGGTAGTTAAGAATAGTTAAAGTATTAGCTGTACCTTTAGCTATTATATATATAATCTGTAAGAAATAAATTATAATTTTTAATGTAGCTGGCTTTTTACTTTGACTATCTCTTTTTGCTTTTAAGTATCTTTTTTATTTATTCATATAGCCTATTAAAAGTTAGTTTAGCTTTATTGATAATGTTATAAAGTATATTAATTATATTATATATCTAGCATATAGTTATATATTTTTTCTTATTAATCTTCTTTTATAAACCTTATAAATTTAAATAAATATATTAGAGAAGATTAATCTATATTATTATTACTTTAAATACTTCAACTATATTAGTATACCTATAGATTTTAGTAAAAACCTTAAGATTTATATTTTTCTATTTTCTAAAGTAGTTAAAATAGACTATGGGTATTTTAAACTTATTTCTAACTATTCCAGCTATTTAAGTAGTTAAGAGGTTATTTTAGATTAGTAAAATTAATATCTTATAGTATAACTATACTTATTCTACTAATTTATTATTAAATACATCTTCTACTATATTTCAGCTAATATTACAACTCATATATTTAGTAATGAAAATTTATATCTTATTCTTAAAGATATAATACTTCTCTCTGGTATATTTAGTTTTTATTTTTTATACTTTACTGAATAATAATTTAACTTCCTTATAAGGTTAGTCAAATAGAATATAGTATTTTAATATTAACTAATATTTCCCTCTAAGGTAAATATAAAGTCTTAAAGATCTAATTAACTTTAGATATTTCTCTTTCTTATTAATATTATTTATTATCCTCTTAGTTCTTAGTAAGATAATATCCATATATATATTTAGCTTTATTAGTTATAAGTATAATATTAATATTATCCTTATTATTAATATTAATAATATTAATTATAGAGAGAGTAATTCTATTATTAAGTCTTTTAATATAAATAGTTATTAATTAATAGAAATAAACTCTCCTACTTCTAGGAGGTTATTAATAAAGCGAGGGTTCTTTATGATCTTTTATCTAAAAGCTAGATATTTCTATTAGTTAATTTTAATATTTTCCGCTATTTATCCTATTAGTATTTCCTTCTTAAGACTGTCTACTAGCTTTTTCCTTATTATATTCTTATTTATAGAGAAATATATACCTCTTTCTATAAAGTAATTCTCAAGAGCCTATATTAATACTCTTTCTATAGTAGTAAAGTAATATAAAGTTTATTTTCCAAAAGTAATATAGTAGACTTTCTATAATACATTAAAATAGATACTTTACTTCTTTTATAGATAAATATAGTAGTAGATAAAAATATTATTAAGTATACTTCTATTAGTATTTATCTAAGGTTTAATATACTTACCCTATTATTAAGGTATAATCTTTTAGTATATTCCCACTAGTATCTTTACTTCTATATATTAAAATACTTTGTTATACTTATTAATTTTAGTTATAGAATTATTATTATAGATTATATTCTTACAAAAGCTATTAATAGAATCTGGAAAGAAAGATATATTTAAGGTACTAGGTTGGGAGAATATCTATAGTTAGTATAGCTTTATTATATCTTAATTACGGATGTTTCTCTAAAAGCTATAACTTTAGAGGTATATATACTTATTAGATAAATTATAACTATTAGTTAAATATCTTGTTCCAGCAAAAACCCTATAAATATCTTCTAAATTAGAATCTTATAATATTTGTTTAGTTAATATTTTTGATAGTAATCTAAGTAGTCTAATTAGTATACGTTAGTATCAATTTAATAGGAAGTTACTTTGAATATATAGATATAGAATTATTAGACGTTATTATTAAAGAGGTTATTATTAACTTAGTTTAGGTAACTTATTATATAAATATACCACCTATAGTAAATAGAAATAATAGGCACTAGTATAAGGATATTATTAGTTATACTAACTTGCGTTATCTAGTATACTGTTTTTTAGCCCTTTATTACTATAGAAGAAGACTTTAAAAATAAGCTATAGCAGCTAGCTAGTTATATATATTACGTTACTTTTAATTTAAATTCTCCTTCCCTTATATTATTTCTTATTATTTCCTTCTCTTTTTGTTTCTCTAGTTCTGCTATAAGTATAAATATTGTTTCTCTTTTGTTTTTAGGATATAGTTCATTGGAAGGGTTCTTTTAATAGAGGCTTTTTGAGTGAATAGTAATATTATTAATATTAATATTCCTTCTCCTTATACTGGTTATAGTATTTATTAGTTTAACTTATAGTTACCTTATTTTTATTAATACTTTATTGAATATTTATTGGATACCTTAAGGTAGCAACAAGAAGTAATAGTTTCTTAATATTTCTATCTTAACTTTAGTTATAATATTTCAATAATTTATAGTATCTACGGAATTCTAATGAGAATACTTTTCTGCTGTAGTTATACATGGAATATATACATGAAAGATTATGAATTAATATTATTATCTGGTTTTAAATTCGGGATATTTATATATTAGTTTATATTATTAATTATATTTTTATAATTGTCTTTAGAGCTTCCTTACTTTATAAAATAGGTGCCTTTTTCTTTATTATTACGTATCTATTAGTTAAATTCTAACTGCTGGGTAAGCTGCATTATAGATATAGATATATTAGCTAAGGTATTTTAGTTTTTCTATATAATATTGGAAAGGGAGGTTTTTGATATATTATTCTTAGTTGCTAATATATTATATCTGCAATTATTAAGATACTTTCTTATCTCTTATTATTTAAATATATATAAGATATTAGAGAGTGGTGGTAAGAAATAGTAGTCTTATTATAAGTTTCTTCCTCAGTTATATTAATTTTATTACTTTATTTTCATACTTACTACCTTAATTTAGTGTTAATTCGAATTATTATTTTATTATATAGTGGATATAATATAATACTAAGTAAATAGGTTATTATAAGTTTATTTTTGCTTCTGTTTCTATTATAGGCTTATTATTAATATTCTTAAGGTAGTATATAGTTATAATAACTTTACGCTACCTATTTCTGCTTAAAGGCTATCTATAGAATTCCCTAGAAGGTATTATAATTTTATCTCTTTAGGTATTTCTTTCTAATTTATAGTTAAGTAATAGTAATAGATATTAGTAGTAGTTAAATTACTAATTAGTATTAAGTTATAATTAGTAAATTTAGTAATTAATAAACTATTTATAACTAGGTTGTAACTAGTACTTCTATTTCGTTATATCTAGGTTTATATTATAGTGTGCGTATATAAACTACATACTATTAGAATTAATCTGTAGGATGATTCCTCTTATCTAATTAGTTCAAAAAGTAGGGTAACTGGTATGTTACCCACTACTATAGCCTTTACGATATTGGTGCCCAGTTAACACGACAATTACTATTAAAAGAAATATTAATTAAAAGAAGCTTCCTCTTTATAAAGAAGATTTATATAGTTTATAAAACTACTTTATAATTCCGTTAAAGCTATATAATAGCCTTTCAGAAAACTTAGTTTTTATCTATAAAGAGATATATTTACTATTAGTTTATTAAAACCTCTATTAAGGATTCTATAATTTTAATATGTATTATTATGTTTATTATCTTCTATATTATCTATTTAGTTTACTGTTTGCTGCTAGATTAAATTTAGGTAGAAAGTTTATTAATATTAGAAACTAGCTATAAAAAGTAATCTAATAGTATCTAAATAATATTATAATAAACTTTTAGAGTTTATACCTATAGTGAAAACGTTTTACTAAACTATAGGGATAGTAGCTTTATAAAGTCTGTATAGTAGTATTCTATATAAGTTCTAAAGTTTAGATTTATAATATAACTTTAAGTTAGCTATAGAAAAGCTATATTGCTAACTTAAGGAATATATTTGTTGGTTACGCTATGCTGTAGGGTATGCGGTAACTGTACGCGATGCTACATACGTAGTGGTATACCCTCTAGAGCTTACTGGCTATAGATACTAAGCACCCGGCGTCAGCCGTAGCCGAATAGCGTGGCAATTAGTAAGTAATTACTGTACTGTAAATCTGGAGCCTTATATAACGCTATATACTATATAATATAGTAATAATAATAACTGAAAACCAGAATACTAGTTTATATCTATATAATAAGATTATATATAGTATGTAATTACCCTGATAATTAAACTAATACTGATTAGTAGTTAACCTAACTATTATACTATTATACTGCAGATTAGTAAGGCCTATTACGTTAGAAGAAGTAATTGCAAAAACCTATACCTAAGGTTTACATAAGGTAAAAGAATTATAGTAGTTATTATTACTTAGATATTTTTAAGGTTAATAGGTATTTCTGAGAAGTATGCTAACTTTCACTCTATAAGGCTACAGAGAAGTTAATTGTTATTATATTTTCTATATTTACTAACTGGAGTGTATTCAGTAAGTATAATAAAACCTCTTTAAGCTATTATTAGACTTTTTAGTACTAGAGATTTACAGTATCTCTAGCTTTAAATTCTTGAGAAACTTATATAACTTCTTAAAAACTCTTCCTCTATTCCTCTTTATATAAATTTAGTAAAATTAATACCCTTCCCTTACTCTACACCCCTTTTACCTTTATAATAATATTTAAATTAACCTCTATAGGTAAAATACTTACTTAAAGTATCTCTATACTTATAATAATAGTATTATTAGATATCCCTATACTTATAAAGTTTTATCTATACATTAACCTAATACTCTTTAGCTAAATCCTTAATATTAACTATAAGAATATTATAGTGGAGAACTCTATAACTATCTCTACCTATATAGTATACTAAGTAGCACTCTATAAGTATCTGGAAATCTATAGTCTAAAGTTCTTTCAGATATTTTAAGGTAACTTTAAGTAGTAGCCTATTAAAATATGGTAATAAGCTAATATTAATATAGTCTGCTACTTCAGAAACTACCGTATAGTATATAGAATTGAGATAGATATAAGTGGTAAGTAAATTTTTACAGTTTGATACTAAATTACTCAGTAAGAGGAGTTTAAGCTATAGATCCTTAAGGAAATTAATAATATTAATAGATATTATAATATTCTGAGAAGTAATCTTGAGAGATATCTTAAGTAACTTAATAACTTTATAATAGTGAAGTTAGATTTTCTGCTACCTTTCTGTAATATCTAAATAAAGGTTAAAAACGCTATATTAGTAACACTTTTACTATAAGCAGTTAAAGAAAGATACTTACTGCTAAACTAGCTAGCTTAAATATATATAACTTTAGGCGAGAGATTTGTATTATAACTATTAGTCTTACTAGCTTTCTATTTAACTATCTTGAAGTCTCTCTAATATTAAGAGGATTACTAAGATTATCATTAAGACTAACCTAAGTATTAAGAATATTCCCTATATATTACCTCTACTATTTTTTTTAATAATATATCTACTAAGTATACTATAGATATTATAATATTATATACTAAGGGTATAAAGTATAATAGAGGTTTTTATAATATTCTTAAGTTAAAGACTTATATATTCTGTAATTACTACTTTAAGCTTAGTATTCTATAGTATATATAGGTGGGACTTTTTTTAATTATACTTAAAAATAATATTCTTAAGTTTTATTTTAACTACTTAAGTAACTTAAATATTAACCTAACGTTTAACTAAATAATCTAGTAGGTTAAGAATTACTTTAAGAATAATAAGAATTAATAGTTTTATCTCTCTAATTAGTAAAATACTATCTTTTAAAATATTATTATTAAGAACCTTAATAAAAGTAAAAAGGAGGCTCTTAAGCTTCTAATCTTAAAGCTTAAATATATCTGAAAAGTCTTTTCTACTAAAATCTAAAAAGATAATATCTTCTATTTTTAGCTTATAAGTATATACTATAATATACTACAATACTAATTAGCTTTTCTTAGCCTTATAGTAACTATCTAGAGTCTCTATAATTAGTTATAATTCTCTATAAGTAATATCTTATTAATCTAAAAGATATAATATTTATAAGATAATAAAGATAACTACTAGAGAGTAGCTAGAGACTAATTTTAGACTAACTATATATATAACTTACCTTAAGGTAATCCTTAAGACCGTAGCTATACTTCTATATATATATAGCCTTATATTTTAGGTGGCTGTTACTTACCTCTAATATCTATATATAGCTATACTAATTAAAAATATTATATATATAGTAAATCTAGTTATTAGTCTATAAAATATACTCTCGAGGAGAAGTATACTTTATATAATAAATATAAGTTAATTACTAACTCTAAGGTATAACGTGGTTGATAAGCGAGCTGCTCAGGCAGGCGAGCTGCCCAGGCCTTATCACACTTTAAAGACCTTTTTTAACTATTTTTAAAAAGTCTAAATATTTATAAANNNNAAACTATATAATAAGGTTTATTATATAGTCTTACGTATAAAAATAAAAAGTTTTAAAATTTAGGTTTAGTTAATACTATTTAAAATAGAAAAAACGAAAGAGTGGGTCCGCGATAAGAGTTAGAATTAATATCTTATAAACTATAAATACTAAATTATTATAGATTTAATTA
>MASP02000005.1:63869-88183 GCA_001693025.2 Colletotrichum lindemuthianum | reverse complement strand
TAAAGCGTGATAAGGCCTGGGCAGCTCGCTTGTCTGGGCAGCTCGCTTATCAACCACGTTACTCTATAGTAATATACTAAATTTTCTTTATAAGCTATAAAGATATTAATAACTTTAATAATAATAACCTTAAGACTTTACTAGAGATTAATATTAATAAAGATATTATTATATAATACCAAATAGATATTATCTTTAAGGAAAGCTATTTTATAGAATTTACTCTAGAGATATGTTTTATATTATTTTATAGTAAGAAGCTTATTACTTTTAATAGAGGTAAAATTACTAGAATTTTCTTAAATTAGGTAATAATTTATATTCTTACTAAAAATATTACTATTACTAGTAAACCTATAGAAAACATTACTACTTCTATATATATCTTTATACTTAAGAGCTACTACTTAAATACTATATTGTAAGGTATTCTATCTAACTCAGATACTACTAGTTTCTTAATTACTAGATACTTCTAGTTTACTATATTAAAGTAGTGAGTTATTCCCTCTATGACTTTTATATTACTATAAGGTAAGCTAATTATAATATATTTTAGAGAAGCTACCTCTATTATAATATTTAAAATAGTACATATACTTTTGCTACTTAATATTATTATATTTTATATAGTTTCTTATAATATATCCTTCCTCCTCTATCTTGCGGATATAGATTACCTTAATATTATATTTAATAATATCTATAATAAGTTCTACTAAAGTAAAGAATTATACCTATTATCTACGAATAGAAGTATTTAAAAATACTTCTTAATAAAGAGAGAATAATTATATTTATATATTTTATAGAGATAGAGATATAGAGACTTTACTACTACTTCAGATATCTAGCTATAGTATACTTCTATAATATCCTCACTAAAGTGGAATATTTAGTTAAATAGTATACTCTTAAGGCTTTTAAGAAATATTACTACTGCTACTAAATATATAATATAACATTCCTTATACTTCTAATTTATTATTTAGGGTAATATTAACTTTAACTTTAAGATTATTATTAATATTATCTATATTAATAACTATAATATACTTTATGTTATTAATATTACTATAATATTTAATACTACTTAATTTTTACCTAATTTATCAGTAAAGATTATATAGAAAGTCCTTAAGGTATATTAGATTAATATAAATTAAGATCCTTCTAATTTTATTACTATTAATATAGATATAACCTTTTAATCTAAAAACTTCAGATTAGAGGTAGAAATCATAGGATTAATAGTTTATATTATACCTATTAAAGTATATAATAGTATTAGTAAAGTAAAGTATTATTATATACTTCTCTACTATATATATAAGATTTATTATATAGAGCTTCCTACTACTACTTAAAAGGTATTTCTTTAGGTAATATATAAGGTAATTAATAATACTGCTAGCTTAAATAGCTTTATATTTATACTACCTATTTTTAGAGTATACTTATACCTTACGGAAGATTTAGTTTTCTCTCTAGATATTATTACCTAAGTCTAAGTTATATATAAAGCTATAAAGGAAGTTTACTATAAGTATACTCAATAAACTATTAATATTATTTTAGTAATATATATTAGTTTTAATACTTCTTACGTAATAATCCTTCTACTCCAGACTCTTATATATATATAGCGAGAGAAAAAAAGTTAGTAAGAACTATACCTTCTTATTACTACTTATAGTAAAACTTATATTTTTAAGCTACCTTATAATTCTTAAGAGTTTTAATTAATAGCTATAAAATAATATTTCAAAGGTAATAAATAAGAGATTAATAATAGTATAGCTAGAGCTATAACTTTATAAAAGCTAGTATTTATAGTTTTATATACTTACTTTTAGCTAAACTAAGAATCTCTAAGTAACCTACTAGTAAACAGAAGTCTATAAGTCTATATAGCTACTTTAATTTTATCTGCAGCTATCCCTAAGGCTTTAAATATATAGTTAATACTTTATACTATCTCTATCTTAAGAGATAATGATATCCTCCCCCCTCTAGTAGTTAGTAATATACTATAAGTAATATATAGATTTTAATTCCAGCTGGAATCTCTAAGTCTCATAATTTACAGATATATAGTTAGTTTACTACCTCTAGAGTTTAGCTAAAAACCTTATTTTATAGTATACTTTACAGCTAAGAAGTAGTTAGATTTAGTATTCTTACTTACTCTATATATAAAGAATGTAATTATAATATCTAGCTAACTGTTTGAAGAGTTAATTAAAAAGGAGGTTAAAAATATTATTAATAATAATATTATAAACATTATTTCATATAACCTTATTCTCTATAAGAATTATAAGTATTTTAAGTTCTATATTATTAATAAAATTATAAATAAGGATACTAATAAAGTATATAAGAAATTGAGACTCATAATTTAAGGTTTTAGAAATTATAGTAAGTTTGAGATTTTAATATAATTGTTAATAATCTAATATAATAGCTAGTAGTTAATTTTAGCTGTAGCTTTAACTTCCCTTAAGTATAAAAGTATAATAATATAACTTCGTAATATTACTTAAGTTTATATTTAAGCTAAAATAGAGTTTATAAGGTATATTATAGCTAAACTACTTTTATATCTTAAAGGGTAATATTCTCTAAACTTTATAATAATTATTATTAAGTTACTTTATAGTCTTATTAAGGCTGGAATCTATTAGTAAGTAACTTACTTTATATACTATAAGGAGAAGTTATAAATAGAGACTTTAATATATAATATATATCTTCTTATCTTATATACTTAAAATAATACCTTCAGCCTTATTAGTATATAAACTGATAATACTCTTAGCCTCTCTAATATAGTATTCTCTTGCCGAGAGGATAAGAAGCCTAAAAAAGCCTTATTTAAGGTAAAATCTAAAATTATACTTTTAGAGACTATACTTCTTATATTTCATAGAGGTATCCTATTACTTTATAGTGATTACCTTTACTTATACTAAACGTATTAAAAGTAAAAGCTAGCTTTTCTTAATATGGATATTATACCTGAGGCGCTTAAGAAGGTGTATATTAAATAGTGTGTATATAGTATATACTTTACCTCTATATACTAACTGGAGACTTTATTTAACCTCTTACATACAGCGTAAGAGTAATAATCTTTAAGTGATAATACCGCTATAACTAATAAATAGCTTAAGTGGCAAATAGAGTATTTTAACTAAGATCTTAACTTTATACTATTTAACCTCTCTAAGGTATATCTTTATACTTTTATTAATAGCTTTTTTACTAATAATACTAACCTCTTATCTTAATTAGAATTTATAATAATTCTAGGCTAAGAGATTATAATTAGTAATAGCTAGTTTAACCTCTATAGTAACCTTATATACTACTTATTTACTAAAAGTAAAAGAGTTACTAGAAGTATAGTTACTTTAGAGATTTATATTATAGTATTTAGTATAGACTTTACTTATATTATAGCTATATTACTTAAGAAGATCCTTAAGTATTGAAAGCTTCCTTAGATTCTAACTATTATATATACTAACTTATATTTACTTTTTAAATACCTTATAAAGTTTAGTATTACTAAAGAGAAGTACCTAATAATTAATATTATAATATTAAGATAGTTATAAAAATACTATAAGCTCTATAAGATATAATAGATTGATAGAGATAATAATATTATTAATATCTTTATAAAGAATATTCTAAACTTTTTTTGAAGAAATTTATTAATTTAAACTATATAACTATTTAAATAGAGAGCTAGGTAACTTAAGTAAAGTAGATAAATAGGTGTTTAGATTTTATTTAGGTAAAAGGATATAAATTATAAAAGATACTATTTTTTATATTAATAGATAGACACTAAGGTATATAATAAAAAGAAAAGTTGCTAGTATTGGTTATATTATACTATAGAGTACTTAGTAATTATATATAATATTATATATATAGTAGTATACTCTCTAGAGCCTACTGGCTATAGATACTAAGTATCTGGCGCCAGCTGTAGCTAAATAGCATGGTAATTAGTAGGTAATTACTATACTATAGATCTAGAGCTTTATATAACGCTATACACCTTATAACGTAGTAATAATAATAACTGAAAATCAGAACACTAGTTTGCATCTATATAATAAGATCACGTACGGCGTGCGATTACCCTGACGATTAAACTAACAATATTATATTCTTTTTCTATATTTATAACTATATACTTTTTTTCCCCTTAGAAGATATATCTATAAAAGGCTGGCCCTACAGGAATATAGCGTTGCAGCTAATAACGTCTCGGCCTTCAGTATACGTATATGCACGCGCGCGCATATAAACAGTATTGCCAATTAAGCTATATCGTTAAAAGGTATATAGTAACAAGTTACCACTTATTATCTGGCTGAACTTAAGTAGGATGTTCCGTAGGGTGTTCTATATAGGGCTAGCCTGTAATAATATCTAAAGTATTCATATTATTAGTAAATCTCTAAAAGAAATAATATTTTAAGTAAAGTGAAAGTATTGGTTCCACTAGGGGAAGGTATATTATATATAGTATTATATATAGTATACCAATAGGGTTAAAGTATTAGAATTTATAGTATATAGGCTATAGGCTATATATAAGCTAGATCTAAATACCCTAGGTAATTAGTACTAATTACCTAGCAGCTAGTAATAACTATTAGTTAGTTATTACTAATAGTGGTAGTTTCTACTACTAAGTTATACTATATACTACTAATATTAGTAAAGTTTCGTTTTACCTTTTAACTATACTATACTATATCTTTATATATAAAATAAAATTATATAAATAATCTATATCTTTCAACTAAATAACCTTCCAAATTTTCTTCTTTTATTTGAAATAAGTAATTTATTTTTCTATATAAACTATTATATTATTTATATTAATGAATCTCTCTAGAGTATAGTTTAGAGATTCTTTAGTAAAGATATTAGTAAGGTTATTCTTACTATTAATTTACTATATTTTATGAAGTTCTCAATATTTATATAATTCCCTCAAAATTATAATATTAATTATAAGCTTCTTTATTTTATAATATTAAGCTTTATCAAGTATTTATATAATAGGTATAAGTTAGTATAGATAATTATGAAGAAAGAAGGAAGGTTATAATAAACTATAATATTTCGCAAAAATATAGTAATAGTATATATAAAGTTTATACTAGTAATTATAATATAAATCTTTAAGGTTAGTATACTTCTAGTTACTTTTTTACCTTTAGTTAAAAAGTAGTATATTAGATTACCTTAAATTATAAGCTTACCTTTGCTAGTGGCTATGTTTTAGCCTAAGATTATTGTAAATTTAAATTAAGATAATAAATTAATGTTATTAGTAAAGAAGCTATTTATAAAAGTATAAAGATATACCTTAGAGAGTTTAAGAGAGATAAAAGTTAACCCTTAACTTAAGTATTCTATTTACTATTTAATATACTTATTAAAAGTAATAATATTATTACTAAAAGGTTATTATTATTATACTATATATAAAAGGTTAGAGAATACCTTACGCTGGTAAATTAAAGTAATATATACTTTATATATATATTATTTAATATAGCCTTTTTTTAAGTATTTTAGAATTTTAAGAATATTAATAATAGTAAGCTTATAGCTTTAGTTCTTCTGCTTAAGAAGGAAGTTTTTACTTTAGAGAGAGAGTATATTACTATTTGGTTACTTTTGCTCTGTACCTGTGGTGGTATCTAAGCTCTTCACCCTATATGTGGTTCTAACTGTAAAATGTACCCGGCAACAGTATTAAATATTAGAAGTATAAATTTTATAAGGAAGATTTTAGATTCTATTATAAGAAAGGTTTTTACTAATTTTTTATCTTCTTATTAAATACAAATAGTGTCAGAAAGACTGAGAACATTATTGATTTATATACTAATTATACTAAATACCTTGTTATTAAATTAGAATATAAGAAGGTAGGAATTATACGTAAATATTTTTATATATGACTATTCTTTATAAAACTTCAAGTATATTACTTACTAATATATATTAGCTTTAGTTAAATTATAAAATAATTTAATAATTATTATTATAACTTCTGGAGGATATTAATCTTTAAGGTATATAAGTAACTTATTTATAGTATATTTTATAAATTTAGTTTTAGCCTAAATATAAGTTTGAATTATATCTTTTAGCTACAAAAGAAAATCTTCTTCTTATATTAATATAGAGATAATAGCTATAATTAATCTTTAGCTACTTCTCTAAATTATAGAAAACTAAGTAATAATCATAAGCTTTTTATTATCTCTAAAGCCTTAAATTATAAATCTTGATTTCTTATATATTTAATTACTATTCTTATTCTTAATTCTAGTAATAATTCAAAACTTAAAGATAATATAGTTTTTATAGAGAATAAGATTAACCGAAATAATCTTAACTATACTATAATTAATAATACTTTCCATTTCCTTTTTTATTAATCTTTTAAAGGGAAAGCTAGAAGTAATAATAATTTCTTTTTAGTAGAGGAATTTAGAGAAAGTTAAATTAGCTTCTTTCTTAACTATTAGGAAAGCTATATATTAATCTTCTTAATTACTTTCTCATTATCCTAATAAAATATAGTTTTCAAGAATTTAAAAAATAGTTTTATAGCTTTGTAATATTTAATTTACTTTTTTTTATTAGAGAGTAGTAATATATTACTTTTAATATAAGGAGAAAGGACACTATTATCTTCTAGTATTTTTAGAGTATTTAGAAGTTTAAGAATAATTAGAAATAAAATTAAAGTAAGTAAGGTTTCTTAAGAGGAATTTCTAGCCTTATTAATATTACTATTATTATATCTATAGCGGAAGTATTCTTATATTTCTATTAGAATATTTAGTTAAGAAGTAATATTATTACTTTTATAATATACGTTTATAGTAGTTAAGTAAACTTCTTAAGAAATATAAGGAAGGTTAATAATATATATCCTACTATAAATAATAAGTAGGTGGAAGGAATCTTACTAACCTTTCTTTTTTTACTATATATATATAAGAAACTATAATAGGAAGCGTTTAACTTAAGAAATAATAAACCTATTATAAGTAATTATAGCAGTATAATAATTCTTTTTATATACTTATAATAGATAATTTTAGTTACTTTTTAGACTACCTATATTTATAAGATTATCTCTAGAGATAAAGTAAAGGTCTTAGTAAGCTGGAGGTAAGTTTTAAAAATAGGAAGTATAAATGTAAAACTATTTAGGCTAGTAATATTATTTATTAACTTATAAGTAGCTTAAAGGTAATACTTTTAGAATAATAATAAGTATTCTTAATAATAAATTTTCTATATATAATAGAGGAGAATAAAGTAATATTCTATCTTATTTATATTATTATATACCCTAATAAATATAATTCTAACAGTTAAGTTTATTATTTTAGCCTCTAAATAAACGTTTTTAAATTAGAAGTTTATCTTAATATTAGTAGAATTAAAATTAGGTAAACCTAGGTAAGTATCAATTTAGTATATCTTAAATACTTTCTATATTAACCTTACTAAAGAATTAGGAAGAAATTAAGTAATATTAAAGATTATAGCTTTATTAATAGTGTAGAGAATAGGATAGTTATTCTTAAGGTAAAAGATATTAATAATAACTTTAAAGTTAAAATTAATATTATTATAGAGGATAAACTTAAATTAAGAGGAGGTAATATTATGTATTAAATATTAGTAGTAGTAGTTTTTAAAAGGTATAAAAACTTCTAAATTTCCTAGATATTTAACTTTATAGAGACTTTCTTAAAAGTATATAATAGATAGATGTCTAAAATATTAATTAAATCTCTGAATTTTAATGTCTATTAAATAAAAGAAAGTAAGTATCTCCTCCTTATTTAATAATATCTATAAGTATTCCTATTTATATATAATTAGAATAACCTTCTTATTTTAATATAACTAGTTGCAAATATTATTAAAAGTAATATTAAGATAATTTATATTAGTAAAATATAATACAAATAGGGTCTTCCAGGAAACTATATAGAATATTATTATACTAAGCAGTATAAGTATATTAATTATACCTATTATTTTTATAGATTTACCTCCTCTAAAATAAATAGAAATTAACCCTTCTCTGGAAGTTTTTAAGAAAATAGAGGAAAGAATAGTTTATTTTAGAATATTAAACTGAACGTAGCTAGTTATAAAATAGCTAGTAACCTCTAAGTTAGGTAAAATTCCTTAAAAACCTATGTTTAAATAGTATTCTTGAAGGATAAATATAAATACTAGGGTAGTAATCTCTTTAGTTATATTATCTTTTTTTATTAAGATATAAATTACTATTTAGTTTCAGAAGATTATTATAATTCTTTAACTATCTAAGGATATAGATTATTCTTTAAAGTAGGAAGTTATAAAGCTATTTAAAAGGTTATTTAGGGAACTTAGTACCTTAGGTTAATTCTTAAGCTAATAATCTTACAGGTAGTATACTTTTATATTATTTTTAATAGTAATTTTATAAGTATCTATAGGATTATTATTTAAGCTTTCTACTTCCTTATATTATATAAGGAGGTAATAATAAGTTAATACTAATGTATTTACTATATAGAAGTTAAATCTATATTACTTATAAAACTCTTCCCTCTCCTTAAGAAAGTATTTTATTAATTAGTAACTGGATTTACTATATATATAGTATGTTTGATTAAATTAACTATATAGAGTAGTTATAGTTAAGTAACGCTCTCCTCTAAATAGAATTTAAAAGTGTTCTTAATTACTATATTTATATTCTTAGTAAAGGCTTTAAGGTAAGTTATATATCCAGTTAATTTAGTATTAATTTACGCTAATTAATAAGGATTCCTCAGAATTATTCGTATCTTTAAGCATATATTAAGATATTATAGAAGGAAGGCGTATAGTTATATCTATAGTAAATTATAATTAGTTATAAACTTTCTAATATATTACTATAAGGTTAAAGAAAGCTAATTAGTATTTTAATATACCTTTATATATATTTAAGAGGTAGTTCTAAAAGCTGGAATTAATATACTATTTAAGAGAGAAGATTCTCTAAATATATATTAGCTTAATAAAAGAAATCTTAAGTATCTTCTTTCTTATTTTATTTTAGTTATTAGTAATAATACTTCTGAATATTATATTATATTAGTTAGTTAGGTAAACCTATTAATCTTTGTTATATTTAAAATAATACTTAATATAGAAAATTATATTATGAAATATTATAGAATTAAGGAAATTACTAAGGTAATTAAAGTAATATTTAAAAGCCTGATCGTTTAGTATAATTAAGAAAACTCCAGCCTATATATAGGTAAGTATATCTAATTTTAGATAATAGTCTCTAAAGATATAAATATTTAATTTGAAGATATTATAGAAAGCTTTTTTATATTTTATCTTAAAGTTATATATCCTTATAAGATTAGTTATATTCTTAGTTATTAGTATATCTATAGGGAGGAATTTAGTCTCTTAGTAATTATTTATAAAATTAATATATAGGAGAGAAGCTATAGGGGGTGAAGCAGAGGGTTTATACTATTAGTTCTAATTATAAGGAGGTTATTAATTTTATTAATCTTAAAAATACTATTATTTAAGTTATCCTTATTATTAAGATATTATATTTATTACTAATAATAGTGGCGAAACTATAAATCTCTTAGCTTATTAAGATATTCCTTAGAATTAGTTTCTTAAGGTAGCTAGATAAATATTAAGTTTTATAAGATCTTAATAAGTTACCTTTTATTACTAATTCTAGAGAGTAAAATATATTCACTAGGTAAAGGTAATATCTTTAAGGAAGCCTAATTATTTATTAATAAGTATTTTAAAGTTTTATAACTTTATTAATATTTCTTAGACTTCTTCCTTAATTTATAGAATAAACTTATCTTACTCGATTAAGTTTATAAGAATCTGGTAGAATTATTTACCTTTTATATTAACCTTAATACTATAAATAATAAGGATATTCTATTAATACTAACGTAGTTATTAATCTGCAATAGCCTATATCTCCTCTAGCTAGTTTTTAAAGTTATCTTTAAAGAGATTTAGATGATCTCTGCCAAAAATATAATTGTAAATATATATTTCTATAATCTATATAATCTAGTTATTAATTTAGTTAGAATTATATTTTATACTGAAATTAAAGTCTTTCTACCTGCTAAAAGTCTTAATATTAAGAAGAGGCTTTAGTTTTATTAGTATTCTTACTTTCAAAGATATTATATTAACTATTATATTAAGGTTTTCAAAGACCCTTCTAAGAAGTTCCACTAATTTAAATATTATACTTATTATTTCCTAACTGTAGGGGAATTATAAAAAAATATAAATTAAAAGAGGAAAGATAGAGGGAAATAGAAGACTAATATTTACTATTTACTATTTCTATTTATTAATATTATATAGATAGAATTTAATTTCAGAGAAGGACACTATCTACTAATTAAATAAGGAAAAAGATAAGAGAAGGTAAAAGAATATAGAAGAAAAGAAGAAAAATATAAGGAAATTTAGAAAAGCTTAAGATACTATAAATATATTTATTATAGAAGTTTAGTAAATTTTATAATAGAGATATTTAATAAATATACTTATATAAACTATATTACGAATTTCTTCTGTAAGTTAATCTTAAGTTTAGGTAGATATTTAGCTAGTAAAATTATCATATACTAGTATAATTGTTAATAAGATATTACTTTACTTTAAGTTAGGTAAAAAGTTATTATTAAAAGTATCTAAATAAATTAAGAAATTAGTAACCTTACTTTAAGTTTAACCTAATAATTTTTGATTATTATTTCTACCTAAATAAACTTTACTAATCTATAGTAAGTAGTAATAGTAAAATTAACTACTAATTAGTATTAGTTTCACTAAGGGAAGGTATATTATATATATTATTATATATAATATACTAATAAGGTTAAAAATATTAATATTTATAGTATATAGCCTATAGGCTATATATAGGCTAAGTCTAGATATTTTAGGTAATTAGTTACTAATTACCTAGCAGCTAGTAATAACTAGTAGCTAGTTATTACTAATAGCGGTAGTTTCCGCCACTAGGCTACACTATATAGTTAGTATACTATAGGACCCTAGTAGCATTATAGTTATTACGCTACTAACAGAAAGTCTATGGTAGTTCCCTAATAATAAGGTTATTTAAAACTAAGTAATATAATAACTATAACTTTCTTAACTAAGTTATATTTAAAAGCTTCTTAAATATCTTATAAAATATATATAGTATATTAAATACTTTAAGACTTTCCTTTAACCTAAACAACCGTTTCTATACTATAATCAAGCGTTTTATATAAAACTCTAATACTATCAATAAAATATGAACTTTATTAATTATATTATAATTATAATAAAATTAGATATTATCTATCAAGCTAGCTAACTCTTCTATTTTAACCAGAATCTTAGAGATAATTACTAAGTTAAAATTGAGTTAATAATATAATATCTTAGTAAAACTAAAAACCTCTATGTTAAGCTTAGCTTTAAGGTTAGTAATTTATAGAATAGTCTTATTATTATTATTGATACTTACTTTATAGATTATAGTAAGAATTAAAAAAGCTTTTAAATATATACTATATATTTCTCTAGTAAACTTACAGTATAGTAAGCAAATAAATAAGATATTATTACTATCTTAATCATTAAGATAAAACTTTTAATGCTATTATAAGTACTATAAGAACCTATTTTTACCAGTTACTTTATTATTATATTTTAAGTAAACCTTATAATAAATATTTTTAGTGGAGGTAGAATATATAAATCTTATCTACTAATTAAACTTTAGTACAATAGTTAGTAAATAATATGCTTTATAACTAATAAAATAATATAACTATATATAAAGCTATATTATATAGATATTTATAATTATTAGCTATAATAAGAATCTTAGTAGGAATATTTTGAAGTTAAGTATATACCGTCAGAAGATCTAATAGCTAATAGCCTTATAGAGTCTCTTTAAAGCTACTAATTTAGTATTTTATTACTTGAATTAATATAATAAGTTAGTTAAACTACCTGAAAGTATAGTAAGAGGAGAAAGTTTAAGAGAAATTATCTATATCAGTATTAAGGGATTTTAATAAGGTTTTTAACTACTAGTTGGAATTTATAACTTTCAAATTCAGTAATAATATAGTTTTAAAACGATTTAGGGGATTCTAGGTATTTAAGACATCTAGAGGTGCACTTAGCCTAGATAATAAAAAGTACCTAAATAGCCTATGAATGATATTACTTTTTCTACTATAGGGATAGAGGTTTACTAAGGGTAATAAAGCTATAAAAGAAGTCTCTTATAAGATATAGATAAAGTATAGAAAATAATATTATTTAAAGAAGGTAGCCTATAAATATAGCTTTTAAGGTTAGAGGAATATATTAGACATAACATATTTAAGTGGTAGAGTTTATATTATTTGAACTTCAGATACCCACCGTATCTCCGTAGGCCTCGCTCCACTGAAACTATTAGAAATAAAGCCTTGTGTGGCATATTTAGCTACATTTAGTTACATATAATATACACCAGATTTTATCCCCTGATTATATAAAATAATATTTATCCTTTTGGTAAAGAAGCTACAAGGAAAGTTACAGGTTTATATTAACTATTATAGCTATACTGTTATTAGTACTTATAACTATTATTACTTACTGTTAGTTAAGAAGATACTTAACTTATTATTTAAAGTAAAAGAGCTTATAAATATTAATATTTAGATAGGTATTTATAAAATTTATATTATAGGGAGAACTAAATATAAAGTAACCTTCTAGATATATTTTACTTTATTTAAGTAACTAGTTATAACTTTTAGACTTATTTACATATCCATGATATTTAGGTAATATATTAATAGAATACCTTAGGATATTCATAGTAATTATATTATAATATATTTTAATAATACTCTTATCCATAGCTATAAGTTATAAATTAACTATAAAGTTAAGATTACTAGAACTTTAAGATAGCTGCAGAAGGCTAGTTTATATTTAAAGTTAAAGAAATATAGATTTTTAATAGTTGAAACTAAATATCTTAGTTTTACTATTAAGGTAGAAAGGGGAATATAATATAACCTGAAGAAGGTTAAAGTTATATAGAAGTAAAGGATTCCTAAAAATATCTATAGTGGCTGAACCTTCTTTATATTTATAAACTTTAATTATAATTTAAAAAATTACTTCTTTAGTTTAATAAAAGTCCCTATATAATTTATATAAAAGGAAATTATAGTTTAGTTGAATAAAGCTTACTAAGAGGTATTTAATATCCTTAAGATTATAATTATATTTAAGTTAGTTATATTTCTGATAGAATCTGGAGAAATCTATAATAATTTAGGTAATTTAAGTTAGGATAATATTAGGAGGTTACTTATTATAGGGATATAAGAACAGTTTATTATAGCTAGTAACTACTAACCTGACTTTAGTGAAATTATATTATTTTTAATAAGATACTACTAGCAGTTATATTCTACTTAAAAATATAATTAGCAAAACGATAAAGTATAGTATAACTATCTACTATTCCTTTTAACTATGAAGCTCTAGAGTATTTAGGAAATTTCAAGTTTATTTTAAAGTAATAAGTTAAATAGACTGAAATTCTATTAGACTTTAGTTTCAATTTGAAATACTATTTAGACTACCGTAATAGAATATATATATATTCTATAAGGTAGTCTAAAAAGAAATAACTAAATTATAACCCTTAATATACATTCTCTATTTCTTATAGGTAGATAGAGTAGATATAATCAGGCTACTTCCTATAGTAATAATTTGATAGATAAAAATAGGTGGAAATGGAAAGAAAGCTATATTAATAGTTAATATTTCTGAGTAAAATACCGCTAAATTACTAAATAAATATATTTTATTCCAGGGTACTATATTACTAATTTTCTAAAACTAAGGAAGTTGAGTAATACTAATATATAATTTATTCTGTAGCAGTAATATTAAAGGTCTCTAATTTATTGCTAAATTACATACCTCTCAGGATTCTATTTAGGTAAGTACACCTAATAGTTAGCTTTTGCCTCTTATACTCTATAGATAAACTGAAGCTGAGGAATTATTTAAATAGATGAGACCTTAGGTAGTATATATAGTTGTTTAATATCATAGCTAATAAACAGAAAAGTATAAAGGGAAAATATAAATCTATTTATTATAATTACTCTTTGAGGATTATAATTAGTTATTATATAATATCTACTGGTAGCTAATTATATTTATTATTAGCTATTAATAGTTACCAGCCGTTAATAGCTATTATTAGATACCGCCAGCTTATATTAGTTACAATATTTTATAACTAAAAGGTATATTATAACCACCAGTTGTGGTTGCCTGTTGCAGAATTCGAATCGACTATACTCACCAAAATGGTAAATGCCAGCCAGACGTTAAACTACTACGTCAAACGGATATAATACTAATATATAAGATATACTTAAATATAGTTTAGTAAATTGTAAAGGTATTTGCCTTTAGGGAAAATATAAGGATATAGGTAGCTAACTACTTAGTAAGGCTAAGTAATGTATTATTATATTAAGATAGAATCTGAATTTCTTAGTATAAATTATTTATTATAGTAATTCTCTAAATAGTTTATAGCTTTCCTATTCTAAATTACCCTAGTGTTACCCGGATATTTATAGTATTTATAATAAACTAGTACTAGAATAAGGTATTAAGGAATATTAAGTAGGTTATTATTTAGTTACTTTTGCTTTCAATCTATACTGGTATCTAAGCTCTTTACCCTATATATAGTTTTAACTGTAAATTATACCATGTAATAGCATTTATACTAATGCCAGCTTACAACTACTTTGAATAGTAATGAAACTACCTATTATTATGGATAATTATACCCCCGGTTATAATATTTAACCCTACAGCAGAAGTGGGAGGACTGAAGTTATACTTTAGGAGGTAATATATCCACTAATAGTTGCAATAGAGAGCAAGCTATCGGCCCCTCCCTAGGTTATTATAATATATAAGATTTGTTGGTTTTATTTATGAACACTAATAATACTATTAGACATTTTTACAATTTCTTTTAATCTCTAATAAATTCTAATTTTAGACCTTATTTAATTTTATAATGAAGGTATTCTGTATTATAGGGGGTAACTGTAAATTCCTGATAGGTATTACTAATTAGCTATTTAAATATATCTAGCTAGAAGTTGTAATATCATAGAAGCTTATATATAATATTTCTAGATTATATAATGGTGGTTCTATAGTTTCTCTATATGAAGTATTATTAAGTAAGATACTAACCAGGTAGATATCTTCAAGTTAACTTTATATTGATTTATAGAAGTTAAATAGTGTCTTTTAAAAATGTTTTATTTCTAAATATATAGTGAAATGAAGTAGGTGATATTTGAGATTTAGGTGTTTCTATACATATATATTATATTTATATAGATGGAATATCTATAATATATTACTTTATACTAGCTAGTACTTAATAATAGGAATATTTCTAATACTGAAGTTAATTTTTATAAATCTCTAAATAGCCTCAAGGTAATATTTATTCTATATTTTCCAGTAGAGAAACTCTCTATAATTTTAAACTTAATATAAACTTTAATATTTCTTACTTACCTTAAAGACAATATAATCTTAATTTACATTATAATAAGCTATATCTAATACTATAATGAAATAAAAGCTAGGAGAACATAATTAATAATAAATATATTATTATAGAATATTATAGAAATCTTAAGATTACAGTAGATTTTATAAAGACTTTCTATTAGAAATAATTGGAAAATTACTAGAGTTTCCTATAGAATTTCTCTAGAGCTTCTCTAGAATTTCCCCAGAATATCCTATAGGAAACTACAAGATTTTCCTCCAGAAGTTTTCCAGAATTTCTCTAAAGTTTCCTGATAAACTTCCAGAAGAATTCCTAATAAAATACTTTAGAAATCTAAATAGATTCCTTCTAGGAAATAGAAGAGTTATCAGCTTTTAAATAATTATTTTACTAGTACTAAGATATAATAATTAGTAATATATCTGACTTTTTATTATAAAGATCTTAGTTTATTTTAAAGATAACTAAATAATATAGCTAGAGAATATTAAACTAATAACGAAACTTTAATATTAGAAAATAAAGATATCTCTTATTTTCTGGAAAATTATATTACTAAATTAATATAAACGTTAGTAAATAGTAAATAAAGTGGGAGAGGCTAATAGCTTGCTTTCTATTGCGACTATTAGTGGATATATTACCCCCTGAAGTATAACTTCAGCCCTTCTACCCCCGCTAACTACTACAGCCGACCCTAAGTTAATTTAAAGCTAAACCTCTTACGGCTATAGTAGCTAGTATACCCACTCTATACTAACCTTTTTAATAATAAATAACTAATAACCTCTTCCGCATTAACCTTATATTCTTATATCCTTATAGTATCAATATATAATTTAAATATCTTAAGAGATTTAATTACAACTAACTATAGCTACTTTATTTAAATACTTATTATAACCTTTATATCTATAACCTTAATATTCTTACTATATTATACTTACCTATAAGATAAAACTTTATATTCCTAATATAAAAGTTTTCCGCCACTAATATAAATATGCTCTACTACTAATATAAGCTAACTTATAATCTCTATATAAATATAGTGGAATTTAGCCTACTTTTATTAGTAAATAACCTTAGGACTTTCAATATAGTTAATATGTTAATAATATTAGTATAAATATAGATATTTTTAGTATAGCTGCATAATATTCAAAATTCCGGCAATTATAATATTATAATACTTTAAGATATCTGGTAACTAGTATGGTATATTAATATTACAATATTATCTAATTAATAACTAGTCTCTGAAATTTTTAACCTAATATAGTAAAATATAGAATAACTGGACGATTTTCATCTAAATATCTAGAGTCTATTTATTAATATTAATATTTATAATATTACTTAGACTTTTTAGAAAATGTTAATATTTCCTATTATAAAAATTAGAAAGAAATATTTAGAATTTACTATTATATATTCCCAGTTACAGATAGCTATATAAGTTTAGGAGAAATCCCAGTTTTATTAAAAAGAATATAGAAAAGTAATAAATTATAGTATATTTAGCTTTTATAAGCTTTTTATTTTATTTTATCTTTAAGAAATTTATAAAAATTCTTAACGTTAGAACTTTAGTAGTTACTATTACGAAGTAAAGCAGTTACAGTAGGTCAGTACTACCCATTTAAGGCTAAGCTTACCTAAAAAGTCTATATTAGCCAAAATGTGGTTTTTATTTAAATAAATAAAGATATGGAGGAAAGAAAGCTTCCGTGTGACTGCCGTTACAGAATTAATAGTGACAGGACAGCTAGTTACGTAGCCGTACGCACATACGTAACCTCTCCAGAGTCAATATATAACAGTTACTTTCAGCTATATATATAAAACTTTAGGCTTACTGAGGCCTTTACTATTCAGAGTATTACTATAAGACTTTTCTCTATTATAAAATTAAATATTATAACTAAAAGTCTAATTATCTAAAATAATAGGTAATTCTATTACTATTTAAATCAGTTATAAGCTAATATTAGCATAAATACTATTACTAAGTAAATTCTACAGTTAAAACTATATATAAGGTAAACAGCTTAAATACAACTATAAATATAAAGTAAAAGTAACTAAATAGTAAATAAAATTACCTATTTAATATAGTAATTTAATATCTTGCTGGCTTTTACTATTTTAGCAAATATAGTGGGTTTAAATTCTACAACAGGTAACTATAACTGGTAGTTATAGTATACCTTCCAATTATAAAACTAAGTATAGTAACTACTACCAGCTAGTAGTAACTACTACTAACTATTAATAACTAGCAACTATTAATAACTAGTAATAAATATAGCCAGCCAGTAATATATATTATATCATGACTAATTATACTTTTTAAAAAGTAACTATATTAAATATAAATCTATATCTTTCTTTCTTTTATATATATAATATACTATTTCTATTTATCAGCTATAATATTAACTAACTATACTTATTACCTAAAGTTTCCTCTATTTAAATAGTTTCTCAGCTTCAGCCTATCTATAGAATTTATAAGGCAAAAGCTAATCGTTAGATATAACTACCTAAATAGAACCCTAAGAAGTATATAATTTAAATAGTCAGAAACCTTCAATATAATAACTATAGGAAATAAAGTTAAAATTATAATTACTTAACTAATAATATCTATATATTTATTAGATATATCTCAAATTAAGGGAAGGGCTTATAGCTTGCTTTCTATTATAACTATTAGTGAATATATTACTCTCTAAAATATAACTTTAGCCCTCCTACTTCCCTACTTACTACTGCGGCTAGCCCTAAGTTAATCTAAACCTAAACCTCTAGTAGCTACAGCAGCTAGTATACCTACTCTATATTAATCTTTTCAATAATGAATAACTAATAACTTCTTCTATATTAACCTTACACCCTTACGCCCTCACACCCTTACACTATCTATATATAATTTCAATATCTTAAGAGATTTAATTACTACTAACTATAGCTACTTTATTTCAATACTTATTATAACCTCTATATCTATAACCTTAATATTCTTACTATATCCTACTTACCCCTAAGATAAAACTTTATACTTCTAATATAAAAGTTTTCCGCTACTAATATAAAAGTTCTCCACTATTTATATAAGCTAACTTATAATCTCTATATAGATATAGTGAAATTTAGCTTACTCTTATTAGTAACTAATTTGAATATATTAATTAAGTATATTAATATATAAATAATATTAATATAGATATAAATACTTTTAGTATAACTATATAATATCTAAAACTTTAGTAATTATAATATTATAATACTCTAAAATATCTAGTAACTAATATAGTATATTAATATTAGGATACTATCTAATTAATAACTAATCTCTAAAATTATTAGCTTAATATAGTAGATTATAGAATAGCTAGATAATTTTCTTCTAAATATTTAGAGTCTACTTATTAATATTAATATTTATAACATTACTTAGATCCTTTGGGAGATATTAATACTTCTTATTATAGAAGTTATAAAGAAATATTTAGAACCTACTATTATATTACTGTAGTTACAGATAGCTATATAAATTTAAGGGGAATCCTAATTTTATTATAAAAGTAATACTAAAGATAATTTAGATACAGAAAAATAATAAATTATAGAATACTTAGCTTTCGCAAGCTTTTTATTTTATTCTATCTTTAAGAGGTTTACAAAAGTTCTTAATTTTATAACCTTAATAGTTACTTTCAGCTATATATATTAAGCTCTAGTTTTACTAAAGCTCTCACTATATAGATTATTACTATAAGGTCTTCCTCCGCTATAAGGTTAAATATTATAACCGCAAGTATAATTATCTATAATAATAGATAATTCTATTACTATTTAAACCAGTTGTGAGCTAGTATTAGTATAAATGCTGTTGCTAGGTAAATTATACAGTTAGAACTATATATAGGGTAAAGAATTTAGATACTACTATAGATATAAAGCAAATATAACCAAATATTTCAAATTAATCAAATAAGTTTAGTATATAGTATAAATTTACTTTTTTCTAAGAATATTTAATATAATATAAAATTAAGTTAATAAATTTAATATTAAAAGCTTTTAAATATTCATTCACACTATTTACTATATATTAACTTCTAATATCTATAATAAGTAAGTAGTTCAAATAAGCAAATAGTTCACCTAACTATAACTATATAATATTTCTAACTCATAGGCAGCATTTAGAATAGTAACTTAATTAAAACTACTTAGAAACCTCTTTATTAATTATTTCTTTAATACATTAATATATTTATATATTATAACTAATATTCCCACGGATACTATATTACTATTAGTATATTTTAGTTTTTAGCTAATAACTACTTCTCTAATATATTTCCTTCTTGATTTAACTTATTATCTCTCTCTATAACCAAATATTCACTACTTTAGCTATAGTAAAATTTACTTCTTATTTAAAATATATTTTCTTAGCTTTTCCATATTAGCTAAATAGATTATTCTCTTTCTAAAGAATCTAAACCTTAAATATTAGTAAGATAATCTAATATATAAATTTCTATACTTTCTTTAATAAATACTTTATAACTTTATTAATTAAAGTTAGAAAGTTATTTTAATAATGGAAAATCCTTCTTTTAATAAGTTTAAACTAAGAAGATACCTCAGTTAGGTTATTTAGTATCTGGAAAGTTTAGGCTAAAAATATTAATAGCAGAAATACTGGAGGTATTAAAGTATATAACTTTATATTAAGCTTCAATAGTATCATCTCTATACTTAAGAATATAAACTTAGCCTCTCTAAAACCTCCCTAGATATTTTTAATTATAACAACTTACATAAAAACCTTATGAAATGCAGAAAGGAAATCTTTCTTTATAATATAAATATTACCTTAGCATTATTTAGATAACTCTAGTTACAACTATTTAGTATCTATTAAGAATATACTCTCATATTTTTATAAACTCATCTATACTTAGTATATAATAAATCTTAGTAATAAATAATGAAAAGAACTCTTATACTATTCATATAAACTAATTAACTAAATACTTCTTCTTAAAATAGAATTTAAGATTTCTATTTATACTACTAAGTAAGGACTTAAGAAAATATAATATACTATAAATAATATCTATAGTAACCTAAATCTAAAGATATTTATAACTAAAGTCACAAATCTTATAATATAAATACAGTATTGTAAATTGGAAATTCTTAGAGTAATTCATAGTAAACTAGACTCTAATCTAATTATAGAAATTCCAAAATTAAAACTAACTATTAAATAGAATAAATATATTAACTTTATTATTGATTACTAGAATAAATAGATACAGAATAGAACTTCCAATAGATAGAAAAATCTAGAAAAAGAATTAATACTGAAGTAATATAATAAAACATTTCAGAATACTATACATTACATACTTTAACCTATAGATTAACCCTACAAAATACAAAATAGTCTTATAAACCAATTCTCTCTAAGGCTAAATTACTTTCATTAATTATATTATACCACTAAAGAAGCAATATACTTTATTAATTAGTCTTAACGAAAACCCTCCAATAAGATAGAGTTTCCTTCTATAGAAAAGAAGTAGAATAAATCTATAAAAAGTATAATTAATCTAAGAGAATAAAATAAAAATACCAAACCAGAAAGAGTTACCTATAACTAATATCTTAAACTAAATTCTACTAATAAGAATAAATTATGGAACTTTAAAGATATCTAAGTATCTAATCTAGATAGCTAAGTCAACTATAAAATTAAGAACAGTATTAAGGATAACTTCTGGAAATAATATAGTATATATACCACTAATAATAACTATAAACTTTCTATAAATATAGAGATAGTATTCCAGAATTTACATAAGAAGATATTAACTTAGTTTCCAATAACTATATTCTAAGTAACTATTAGAAACTATTGGAATACCAGAATAACTTCTTTATATTATTAGAATACTCTATTTCCTACTAACTAATAGATATAAAATAAAAAGAAAGAAAGTAATATTACGACAAATACTAAAACATAATTAAATTCTCTTAGAAATATAGCTTATTAGAATTGACACTCCCTTCAGTAGTAATATTACAAGCTACGTAATATAAAACCACCTATACTTATATTAAGATACAAAATATACTGAAAAGTATTACTTTTAATATATATATTGACACTAAAGCCTTATTTAAAAGAATATTCTAAATTGATTACCAAATTACTAATTTAATCCGAATCTAACTATATATTTAACGGAAGTAGAAACCTTCTAAGCTATAGAATAAACTATACTTTCGCTATTTACTTAGATATAATTAAAATCTTACTGAAAGTTACTAAACTTCATCTTAAAGTTTAGATAGTTAATAAACTTGATATTAAAATCCTTATAAATTAAGAATTTAATATCCCTAATAGAGTTAATAATCTTAATACTAAGGGAAGTATTATAATTAACTTATATTAAGGCCATAAAATTCCAGTATAGATATATATCAAAAAAACACCTAATATCTATTCAGTAAAGTTAGTTAGAAGTTTGATAATTTCTCCCAATATGTTAGTATATACTCTAATTAATACCTTCTAAGACTTAAAATTAATATACGTATACTTTAACTTACTTATAATAATATACGTCACACAGCAATAGGTTAATAGCCGTTAGTAGCTATATATAACTACTTATTAGAAAGCTGAATGATTACTAAAAACCAGAAAATCAAGTATATCTCTGCTAACTAATAAAAGGAATAATAATATATAACCTTAAAGAAGATAAAATCTCACCTTTTAATTATTTTATTATTGAAGATTCTTACTTAGTAATTACTAATAAGTTATATTAAGATTAAAAGCTAGATTTAAAGTTTAGCTTTAATGAGAATACTATCCCTATACTATAGAAAGTAATAATCTATAAGTACTCTAAGAAGTCTATCTAAACTATGTCTAAAAGTATTATAAAGTAACTAATTCTTTAGAAATCAGAAGGTTGAATTAATATAAAGAAATATAAACAGATTACTATACTATTAGTGGAAAACTACTATCAAAGAAAGTTTTAAAATATCTATACTTAGTAAATCTGGAAAATTAGACGTTTCTCAATAATAAGCTTGATAAAAAAAATATAAAAGAGGTTAATTTCAATAAATTACCTTATATATAGCCTTTAGAAGTTCAATCTTTAAAATCCAAAGAATAATAAGTGTAAAGAAAAAAATATTAATAGTTATAAATCTAAACATACTTAATAAAGTAACTATTTCAGATACTTACCCTATATAGCTTTAATCTCAAGTTATATAGAAACTTTATATAAAGAAATATATTATAATAATCAACACTATATAATACTTACACTAAATACCAATTATTAAAGAATATAAAGAAATATTTAATAATTATCAGCTATTGAGAATAAAAAAAAACCTTTAGAAATATTAATAGAATTTATAAACTCACCAGTATATATCTAAAGATTTATAAATAAAATCCTTAAACTATAATAGGACTTTACCTAGATATATATTAATAATTTAATAATTATCTCCAAAATAGCAAAATAATATCATTAGTAATTAGTTACTATTCTTAATCTATCTAATTACTGAAAACTAAAACTTTTAGGAGATAAATATCTTATTATATTTCCTTTAGTTAAACTATAAGGTTTTAATATAGATAGCTTCAGAGTTTAAAATACCAGAAATTAAATTCAAAGCTATAAGAATATTAAATTCCCTAAAGCCTTAATATTACTAAAGAAGTATAATAAACAAATAGCATAGTATACAGTCTGAATATAGGTTGTTGAAAAGTATAATCTATTCAACCTAGAATAGAACGCTCGAATATATATAAATAGGCTAGTTAAGCTTTATATAAGCTAGAATAACTATATAGTAGAATAGATACTATAACTATTCTCACACACCCCCCCAGTAGAATAACTGCAAGAAAAAATCTTATACTTTAAGCTCTAAATAGTATATTTAACAAATAAAATACTGTAAATAGATATCGAAAGTTATTTTTTAAATATTAAAACAAAAGAAATAATATTTCTTAACTAACTTATTATAATATTTATCTTTAAAATTATTATTATTAATATTCAGTAGAAGTAACCTATTAGTTCCTTCCGAAATTACATAATTTTAGTCTTATAAGTATCACAAACTTCAGCTTTATTTATATTTACTAAACTTTTTTATCTTCTTAACTAATAACCTCAACTATTATTAACGTGGTTGATAAGCGAGCTGCCCAGACAGGCGAGCTGCCTAGGCCTTATCACACTTTAAAGACCTTTTTTAACTATTTTGAAAAGGTCTAAATCTTTATAAAAAGTTTTAAAACTATATGATAAGGTTTATTATATAGTCTTACGTATAAAAATAAAAAGTTTTAAAATTTAAGTTTAGCTAATACTATTTAAAATAGAAGAAACGAAAACGTGGGTCCGCGATAAGAGTTAGAGTTAATATCTTATAAACTATAAATACTAAATTATTATAG
>MASP02000005.1:0-63837 GCA_001693025.2 Colletotrichum lindemuthianum | reverse complement strand
ATTTAAACGTTTTAAAAATACTTAAAAATTAGCTTTTAAAGCGTGATAAGGCCTGGGCAGCTTGCTTGTCTGGGCAGCTCGCTTATCAACCACGTTATACTTATTAGCTATAAATATTACTATTATAGATTTTATATATTATTTTATATAAATTATTTTAACTATTACTAATCTTTATTTTTTAGACTGAAATACCTTATAATATTATCACTAAAGTTAATAGTATAATTCTGTCGCATTTTATTCTAGATACTATAGTTTTTAATTAGCCTATTCCTATTCTCACCCAGCAAATTCCTTTATTAAAAGAGACACTCTCTAATACTAACCTTAAGTCTCTTTAATAAATAGAACTTAATCTTATAATAGGTATTTTTCAGTATTTTTATTATTCCTTCGCTCTTAATAATATATCCAGAACTTAAGAACCTATTTTTTATTCTCTTAAGGAAATATATTATATCTAGTAACTATTTAGTTTACTTATTTATCTTACTAATATTAACTTTTTATTTCTTATAGATATAATAGTGAACTCTATTATTAACTTTATAAATTTTATTAAGATTCAGTTTATTTATATAATTTAAAAGTAAGTTAGTAATATAGAGTATTTATATTCCTTTAAAATATATTTTACTATTAAGTAGCAGTCCGAAATTAAGGTTTTCTAACTGAAATCTTTTATTCAAATATACTTTATTAAATTCCCTAATCTCTAAGAATCTTCACTTAATCTTCCTATATTTAAGTTACCTAATATATCTAAATTTAGTAGTATTAAGAATATTATTATTTAGAAATCAGCTACTTCTATTAAGAAGTTAGCTACTCCCACTACTATTAAGTATTATTATAGTTATCCTAAGAAAATATAGATTATTACCCCTGCGACTAATAATAAGAAAGATAATCTTATAAGTAATCTCTTAATTAAAAATAAGAATAAAGAATCTAAACTTATTAAAAAGAATACTAATAAAGTTAAATAACCTAAAGAAAAAGAAGAAGATAAAGTTAAAGAAATTATCAAACACCTAAAGAAATATTACAAAAATATACTAATATCTATAAGAAAGTCCACTTAAATTAAGAATTAAGAAGTATCTTCCAAAATTAAGAATCTAAAATACTAACTTAAAAATATAAAATATTAATTAACTAACCCTAATAAATCTACTAATTCTTAGAAATCCACACTTATTAAGAAAAGTAAGTTAAAAATTAAAACTTCAGAGAAACACGAAAGTCATTTAGTTAAAAATAAAATAATTAGAGAAGCTTAACCTCTCTAAACTATTCCCTATATTATTTATATTTTAAATTTTATTCTTAACTATAATCTCTATCTCTACTTAATTAAAATTAGAAGTAGTAATATATCTACTAAATATTATTTCTAATATATAAATAGATCCTAAAAAACCTATATCCCTATATCTTAAAAACCTTATAATATATTTAAATACTATATTAAAACTATTAAGATATTTAATAATAATTCTGTAAGTAACTTATTATAAATTACTAATCTAAAGCTAATTCTTACAGACAAAAAGTAAGTAAGTTAGTAATATAAAAGTTACAGTCTAACTTAAGCTATATTTAAACTAACAGAAAGAATTGAAATTGATTTTTATTAAAAATAAAATATTCCTAATTCTACTATTAAAATATTAGTTACTCTAAAGAATACTGTTACTAAAATATTATTATTCTTACTATCTATTTAACTACCTATAGTTAACTAGATCTCTAGTTTAACTATAAGTATAACTAAGTTACCTTTTAGCTAGAATTCTATCTCTCAGCTAATTACTAATAGTTTTAGAAATTATCTTAGTAATTTAACTTTTAGCTTTATTAAACACCCCCCTATTTTATATTAGGGCTATCTAGTATTAACCTTAGTTCCAGTAGGATTTAATATATTTTTAATATCTCCTTAGCCTAATTTCTATACGTTAGTAGCTATAACTTAAGTTTTATCCTAAAGTAATAAGTTTAAATAGTTTCTCTTAAGTTAGATATAGACTTAACTAGAAACTTTTATTCCCTATAAGAAAGTAGATAAATTCCACTATTTATTTATACTCTATATTAATATTACTAAAATCTTCCTTTAAGAATTAGAATTTTATTTATTATTATTTAAGTTCTAGCTTTTAGAAAATTAAGTAGCCTAACTTAGGAAGTTCTAATAGTATTAATTAAAGATCTATTAGATTAAGAAATACTCTAAATTATTTAAAATTTACTTAAGTTAAGTTTTTTATAAGTCTATCTACTAATATTATATCTATAAATATATAAATAACCTTAAAACTCCCTTTTAAGTATTCTTAGTATAATTATATTTATTAAATATTTATATATTAAAATTTAGTAGATAAATACTTACTATTTAAAACTATCAGTCTGATAGTTTAGTAGTTATTATAATAGACTCTCTAAGTATCTCTAAAATTTAATTTTATATTTTAAAATAGTCTCTTTAGAGCTATAGTTTCTTTTGAAGTATATTTAAGACTGAGAAGCTCTATTTTAGTAGTTAATATTATAATAATATTTTATTAAGTAGCCTTCTATTAGATTAGTTCTCTAAATAAAGTAATAATATAACTATAACTTAATTTTTAAGTATCTTTATTATCTATAAAAGAAGTATTTCTAGTAATTAAAAGTATCTAAAGTATTTTATCTATATCCCCTAAGCTTCTAAACTGAAATACTAGGAATCTTATCCTATAGAGATACTAAATTATATAGTCTATAGTATCTTAGTATATTTAAGAAGAATTTATAAAATATCTTAATAAGAGGGAGTAAATATATAAGATATTTAATTATATTATAATTAATATATAGAGAATGAAACTAACTTTAGTCTAGTATATATAAATCTTTTTTAACGTTACTTAATTTAAGTTTATAATAAAAGATACTATTAGAAGTAGTGTTATTAATATTAATCTATAGTTAGGATTGAAATATTTAGTAATTTTAGTAATATATATATTGTAAACTAAGTAAATTTTCTAATATTTATAATCTCTAGTTATTTAAACTGCTAGAAAATACTCTACTAGATCCTATTCTTTTAGCTTATATACTTACTTTATATTAGTAATAATATTAAATACTTTCTTTTTAGTTACCTTATAGTATAAGAGAAGAATATTATCTATATAAAAGAGAATATAAATAGTTAAACTCTAGTTTTTAAATAAATAAACGTTCTCTAAGTAAGGAATAAGATCTAGAGACTTCAGTATAGTATAGAAAACCTTATACTATAGGAGGAGTATATCTTAAAACTTATAAAAAGTTTATTGAACCTCTATATACTTCTCTGCTACTTTAAATCTATTAGGTAATTTAACTATTATTAGAAAGCTATTTAGATTCCTTACAGTATTAAGAAATATATTAATAATATTAAACTAAAAGACTTTAAGGTTAAATTATACTATAATTACTATAGTTAATCGAAAGATTTAAATAGCTAGTATTACTATATATATAGTTTATAATAGATTAACTAGTTATATATCTCTATATATATAAATCCTCACTTTATATTATTCTAGGAAACTATTAGTATCTATCTTATAGGTAAAAACCTACTTTAAAAGTAGGAGTTTTAATTTTATATTCTAGTAATCTATTTCTCGCTAGATACTTTTTTCCTTTAACTTTATAATTTCAGTTCTTACTATTTTAATGAAGGATATTTAGAGGGATTCTAGTAGGTTAGTAATATTCTTCTAGATCTTAGGAGATACTATTAATTAGTTAAGATATATTTAAATCTATATAGTTAGATTTTTTTTAGAGCTATATTTTAAATAATAAGGAAAACTATTAAAAGGTTAAGATTATTATTATTAAGTTTCTATTACTAATTAGGTAGATAGATATTAGTGAAACTATTCTATTTATACTCTATAAAGTATAAGATACTACTATTATATTCTTTTAAGAATATTATATAGTTATTAATATTGATTTTAGGTTTAAATTATTATTATTATCTACTTCTATATTATTAGCCTAACTTCTAGACTATTAAAATCCTAGGGTTCTGAAGTTAAGAACTATATTTTAGTTTACTCTAAGTTAGCTAAATTAGAATCCTAATATAATTACCTCTAGCTTCCTAGTTTAAAGTGGATTTACCTTCTTAGCTAGCTAGATTCTATACTTTAAGTATACTATTTAGTTCTCTAGCTATTAGTATACTTCCTAAATTCTAATTTTTAGATACTTATACTGATCCTATTAGTTTAGAAGTTAGTTTAGATATTATTAAATCTCTCTTATTAGTTTTTAAGATTAAATTAGAATTTAACTTAATATTTTAGGCTACCTCTAATATTATAGGGATTATTAGTAAAAGAGAGGATTTTTCAGTAGATATTCTCTCTCGTTTAAACTCTCTGAATATTCTAAAAATAGAATCTTCTTCCTCCTTAATAATTAGCTTAACTAGGGGTTTTATAATTTCTCTAGTAAATACTTTATATAAATTCTATTTTAAATAGAATTTCTTCTTATTAAATTTCATATTCTGAATAATAATAATCTTATGAAAATAGAGAATCTAGATTCTATAGAGATTATAAGTATTTAGGATATATTCTACTAAGTATTTAATATATCCCCTTAGTTTAATTTTAAATAACGTTTTTAAGATATTTTATTTATAATATTTCTTAAGTAGGTATACTTAATATCTATAGATATAGATCTATCTCTAATAGGAATATAAGTCTCAATATAAGCTTAGAGTATATTCTGAAACCTACTAATAAAAATACTATCTAAATTAAACTTCTTTAATTTTATATAGTAACTTCTAGTTATTTTAAGTATTTAGAGATATATTATATAATATTACTACTACTTAAATTACTTCTATTTATAGTTTAGATAGTAATTCTATAGTTTCTTATATCTTAATATTTTAGATAATTAGTTTTGTTTATATATTTACTTACTCTAACTAGTTTTTTTATATATAAGAGAGATAGCTTAAGATTAATACTTTACTTTTTTACCTAAGTTTAATAATCTATTTCTCTATTAATTACTATTATAGCTTACTTAATATCCTAGCGAATCTTATAAATTAAGAAATCTCTCTAGTATTTAACTTATTTTTCAAATATTATAAATACTTAATAAATTAAGTTATAGATTTTATCTATAAAAGTAAATATAGAAAGTCAGCCTGAGAATTTATCCTTAATAATAAGTATCTATAAATTGCCTATATATACTCTAGAAAAGTTAAAAAAGTCTCAGGAGATTCTATAAAATAGGTAAACTGAATATAATTTAGATAGTTATCTAGAAATAACTTATTAAGAATAAGCTTCCGTATAGTATGAATAGTCTAATTACTTTAATTCTAAGTTAGAATATTATTAAACTTATTATCTAGTAGAGATACTGAGGGTTAAAGTTATAATAGTAAAATATAAGGTAACTCTAGGACTATACTAAAAGCACTTAAATAAACTATTAAGTAGTTAGAAAGTAGTTTATATTTAAGAAAAATAAGGTTATACTTTCTAAGTAGCTATCTTATTAGAATAGAGCGGTTAAGTAGTCTATATTTAAGTAAATAGTTGAATTCTATATACTAGATTTTAGTCTTTTTAAGGAGTAAAGCTTCTAAAATAACGTTAGTATAAAAATCTTTAATATAAGTAATATTATCTAACGTCAAATTAAGTATATTCTTCTTTTTTAGACTATTAAGAATATTCTAAATTATATACTTACTTTATCTAATATTTAGAAAGTTAGTTAAGTTATACTAAACTATATCTATCTTCTAACTTAACTTAAAAGATCTCCCTTTAAATAATACTATAAAATTAGTAATATAAGCTATTTTATAACTATTAAAAACTATACTTACTGAAAGTAAGTAAAATTCTTAAGTAGTAGAAAAAATACCTAAAAGTATATTAGTATTTAACTATTTGAGAGGAGAGAGATTAATATTAATATATATTAAATTTAAGAAATACTAACTATTTCTACTGAATTTACTGCCTGAGGGAGTTATTTTAGCCTTAGAATTATCTGAAGATAGCTTTTCAGCTTTAGCTATATAATCTTTATTATTAAACTATCTTTTTTTAATTAGCTTCTAATAGAGTCTATATAGTTCAGAATTATTAATTCTATTAATTACTATATTTTAAATAGTAAGTAATATATAAATATTAGGAAATTAACTATAAGTATTAGTAATAGTATACTTAATATATCTATAAGCCTCAGGTAGATATAGATACTATTTCTAATTATGTAGATACTTCAGTTTTAATTAAGTTATATTATCTGATCTCTCTATAAGAGTAACTAATATAAATAGTATTTTAGCTTAGCTTTTAGCTAAACTTTTATTAATATATATTAGAGAGGTAAAAATCTCTCTATATTAAGCTAGATTAATAATTAGCAGATTGAGAATCTTATTCTTAATTACCTTCTAGTAATATCTAGAAGTCTAACTAGATATAATATAGTAGCTAAATATTTAAAGCTACTTTTTAACCGTAAGTATACTCTTAATCCTAGAGATATTAAATATAACTACTTAAAGGTAAATTATATACTATTTATTATATTAAGCTGAACTGGGGATATTTAAGTTAGCTTTTTTAAGGATTCCCTTATATTCTATTTAGACTCTCTATTATATAACTAACTTATTCTGGATATATTAGCATTTTAAAATTTTAAGGAGTATTTAGAGGAATATATCTCTTCTATTAAGAAGCTCTATTTAAGCTAGTATAAGGAGACTATTACTAATAGTTATATCTACTTATATTTAAATTACATTATAGTATTTCTTAATATCCTTATAGTTAGATTTATAAACTACTTAAAATTTGAGATCTATAGAATAGTAGTTAAAAATACCTATAGTATTAACTATATATAAGTTTAAAGTTTTATTTTCTTAAGTAGTATTTTCTATAGATAGCTAAATGTTGAAACTTAGTAGATTAAGTAGTTTCGTAATATTAATAGTTAGTATAATATCTAGATTAAGATATTTCTAAATATCTTAACTAATTATATAAAATTAAAAAGTAATATACTACTAGTTAAAATCAGTATTATAAGATAGCTTAATTTTAGTGTTAAGATTACTAGTAGTTAAAAATACTATATTAGAATAGTTATAATAAATCTAAGAAAATATTTATTTCTTTATACTAAAATAATTAATAGGAGTTTAGGGCATAATTAAACAAAACTGGGCTTATAACTGTAATGAATAAATAATATAGTATATAGTCTGAATATAGGTTATTAAAAAGTATAATCTATTTAACCTAGAATGGAACGCTTAAATACGTATATATAGGCTGGTTAGGCTTTATATAAGTTAGAATAGCTATACGGCAGAATAGATGCTGTAGCTATTCTCACAAGAAGTAAATAGAAGTAATAGGATATTTATAATATATACCTCTAGAATGAAGTTTCTCCAGAATAAAGAAATAAAGCTACTAACCTAAGGATGCAAATAAGGAATTATAATAAACTAGGAATAAAAGTATTATTACTTTAAAATAACTTTTAACCTAATTTAAAACAAAAGAATAGCTTGAAATGTATTAAGTTAGTATTTACCACTAAAACCACTTTAATTCACTATTGTTACGGGCCAGCCCCGTATGGAACATGCTACGGAACACCCTACTTAAGTGCAGCCAGACAACAAGTGGACGACTTATTGTTACATACCTTTTGACGAGGCTATGTATGGCTCAATTGGTAGTACTGTTCGTATGCGCCCGCGCGCGCATATGGGTACTGAAGGCCGAGACGTTATTGGCTGCAACGCTACGCCCCCCGGTCGGGGGCCAGCCCTTCACAACTATAATTCCAACTAAGTATTCTTTATATAAGTTAATAGCTCTTAAGAATATAAATAAAGTACTTTTTTCCATATAAAGATAAAACAACTAATTGGAAATCTAGAAAATAAATACTATATATTTCAGTCTAATTAATTATCTCTATTAGCTAGATACTTACTAGTACTAAAATAAAATTAGCTAATAGAACTTAAAGTTATATATCCAGCCTGAACTATTTAAAATGTCAGAATATTAATTTAATCAGCCAGGAACACTGTATATATTATATTAATACCATATATATTAATTTTACGTATAATAGTTTAGAAATGAAGATTACATAAAGGTTTTAAAGAAACTAAATTAAAACTATTTATTTACTAGTTTTACTACTTATTAACTCAGAGTATTTCAAAAATACAAATACAGCAAATACAAATACATGTATTTGTATTTCTCCATAATTACAAAAAATACAAATATATGTATTTGTATTTGTATTCTTTAAAAAAGAAATATATTACAAATACAAATACATATAATATATTTGTATTTTTTGTATTTAAATATAAACTACGAATTTTATATATTATATAAAATTCAAATTGGTTTTCTATATAGCTAAAATCTAGTATTCTAAAACTAAATACTTTTTACTTATAGCTAATTTCTATAATATTATAAATATTCTTAAAGTTAGATAATAATAAAGATTAGTAGTAATATTCTATATAGAAATCTTAAACCTATATTTACTATAGTAGTAATATATCACTTTAGTAAAATCTAGATATTATATTTAAACTATATCTTCTCTTATATATTAAGTAGTATAGTGAAAGTACTTTTTAAAATCATACTAATATATATACTTATACTAAGATACATTTACTATATATAATATATAATAGAATATTCTAGTAATTTATAGTATTTTACTACTATTAAAAATATAATATCAAAGTTTGATTAAATAATTTAAAATACTTAAGTAGTATTTATACTGAATAAAAACATATTATATTAATTAATTCTAAAATATAAATGTAATCTGTATTTAATTACAAAAAATACAAATACAAATATATATATTTGTCTTTTTATTACAAATATATGTATTTTTGAAAAATATAAATACATTACAAATATATATAATATATTTGTATTTGTATTTGTATTTTGTATTTGTATTTTGAATTTGTATTATATTTTGTATTTATTCTTAATACTCTGCTTATTATATATTTATAAAAAGAAAATATAAGAACTTCTCTCAAGAAGAGTATAATAATCTAAGAAACTTAAAGTTATAATATATATATTTGAAAAGCTCTATCTATATACTATCGAGAGTACTAAGCTTACTCATCGTACTATTTATAGTTTGAGGGGTAAGAATAATAATATTATCAAGTCGCTATAATTTAGCATGCTGAGTATACTGTCTACCCTGGAAACACATCTATAACGCGACCGCATACCCGCGTGTATCAATCCATTTGATTTCCTCACCATTATTCGCGCACACTTCAACTGCTTCTGTGTCTGCTTCACGTCGTCCACACCCTTCTGCCTCACCAATACGCCCCCATTCGGCCGCTGCCATGACAATTGTCCTTACCCTCTCTGGCATGTCATCCCTTTGCGTTGAACGATCAATCGGCACGACCGTGACTCCTGCATCAAGTCGCGAGGTCCGTAAAGACCACACTGACGTTGTCCGTCGTGGGTAAGATTCCCACACGCAGGCATTTTCTCCTCAATGCCTCCCAGCGGTGTGATCAATGGGATGGCTCAGTATGCAAGGAACTCTTCCGTCGACTCTGCTCTCCCAAATGAAAACTTTGGCCGGGCCAGAAATCAGTTTGTCCGGGAGCGCTCTAATACCCCTCAAATCCCAACGGGTCCCTCCCAAGTCCGCCAGACCATCGCGGAAGCTGCGAAACTTCCTGCCCCTAAATCTGTCGCACCTGCAAACATTCAAGCTCAACGACCTCATCAGCCTATCCAATCCGAACTATCACAGCCTCAACCTCAGCGTCTCTTCGGTGAAGCTTCCAGAACAGTGTTGCAGGACAGGCAACACCGGCGCGCGAACTCCCTTGAGACAATCCAGAGCGCCTTCTGGCCCGAATCGCAGATCGACAGCCATCAGGCTTCGCCGACCACTGAACCATCCGAAAGATATGACGAGGCGATCCACGGCCGCCTAGACACCCCGCCAACACCCCCGGACCACCTGAAACAGACCTCGCTGTTGATCGATCATCGCAAGCCCTTTACCATACGTAGAAACGATGATTTACCAGAAAGCAACTCCCTAGGGTTTCCTCTTACAGGTACTGGCCTAGGAGTTTCGCGTGTGGAAATCACCGCACAGCGCGAGCGTTACCCACAGCAGCCCGAGTTTTCTTCGCCGCGACGAGCTGTGAAGCTGTCTCTCAATTCCGTCAGTGGCCGGAGAACACTTGCTCCATCCGCACATGTCAATGACCAAGAAACTTTCTCTGGGAGTGCTGCGTCACAGATGCATAACAACAAAGCCAGGCGGCTCATGGGACAGGATTTAAGTTCACACCAGCCCCAGCTTTCCGCAGACGACGACGAGGCCGAGGGTAGCCTCGACAGCGACTACACCACCGGCCACAACGGTGGCGCTACACCCCGGGTCAACACCAAGAAGCCGAGTCGTAAATGTTCTCGAACAGAAAGCTCTTTCCAGGCTGCGGGTCTCGAACACAAGGACAAGCCCTTTAAGAGACACCGCGATAGTTGCGACTACCTCGACGACGAGCTCGCAGGAATGACATACGCCATGTTGCGCCAGCAGTCTTTTGACGATGATCCCCTAAAAAAGGTGCTTCAGCCAGCTACTCCCCTGACTGGCGACACCCTCCAAGCAAAGCTGGAGCATTTCAAAGGCCAGCGAGAGGCCGACCAGCAGAAGTTTTTCACACAGATGAATGTGAGCGACTGGGAACGTTCCGGGGATTGGCTACTGGACAGGTTTGGCCAGGTTGCCCAAAAGCTCAAGGAAGCCCGTAAGAGCAAGCGGGAATTGGTCGATCAGTTTGAGTCGGAGATTTCAAGCAGAGAAGAAACAGTCCGACAGCGAACCGAAAGCATCATCAAGAAGATGGGCAAGATCAAGCACAAAGGCGAGGATATGTTAGCCGACAAGGAGATATGAGATTACAGCTGAGGTGCCTGACGACACCCGCTCCGTCTGTAGAAAGCATACAGAGGAAGGCAGGAGTCGGGGCGCTTCTCATTGTAGACAACTTTTGATGAATTACGCGTCATGACTGACGTCGAATGCCTTACTTTTTATTGCTCTGTTAGCAGTTTATGGGATCACAAAAGATATATACGAACTGCATACTAAGTCAGCACACCCCCACTCGGCCACCACCCCCTACTCGGCCACTTTTCCACCTAAGATTTCATCTTTAAACAGCAATATCTCGCTTACTAATAGAAATAAAATACTATCTTTTACTTTACAGTAAATACTACGCTAAATTTATTTTATAGATTTTATATACTATTTATAGAACTAATATATTTCAAATAGTTAAGTTTTTATAGATATACTCACTTATAAAACTATATAGTTAAAGTATAGGTAAGTAAAAGTTACTTTATATTAATATAGTATATTTATTACTAATTATTAGTATTTTATTGGAAGATATTAGTTTTATATAGAAACTAGAAGAATTATTCTGAAGGTTAAAATAAAATCGAATAATATTAATAAATACTAGGTAAATAAGTATATTTCCTAATAGTTAGTACTAAATCTATATAGAATTAAGGTATTTTAATATTAATATTCTATTAAGTAAAATGGTTTTTGAAACTATATATTTTCTAAAAAATAACATACTTTATATTTTATTTACTATTTCTAATATTTTATACTTATAATTAGAGAAATTATTAGTTTAATTATTTGGGTTATTATATACTGTACGTAATTTCGTTATATGGATGCAAACTAGTGTTCTGGTTTTTAGTTACTATTATTATTATATTATATACTATGTGGCGCTACGTAAACTTTTAGATCTATAGTATAGTAATTACTTACTAATTACTATAGTTATTATGGAATAAGCAGTTGCGGTGGGTTAATACTACCTATTTTAGAAGCTAGGCTACTTTTACTGGTCCGGAATAGCTAAAATATAGTTTATTATATAAAAAATAAAAATGTGGATGAAACAAGGCCTCCATGTAACTGCCATTTACAGAATTTATAGTGACAGAATGGCTGGTTATATAGCTATACGTACGTACGTAACCACCAGAGTTACTTTATAATAATACTATTTAGCTATAGCTAGTACTGGATGCTAGGTATCTATAGCTAGTAGAATATGGAGGATATGCTACTATATATATAGTAGTATATATAATTACTATATACTCTATAGTATAGTATAACTAATATTAGTAACCTTTCTTTTTGTGATATACTTAAATATCTATTTATTTATATAAAAAAGTATCTTTTATAATTTATATTCTTTTCTCTAAAAAATATTTCAATATCTACTTATCTATTTTACTTAAGTTACCTACTTCTGTATTTAAATAGTTATATAATAAGAATTAATGCATTTCTTAAGAATATAGTTAAAATATTCTTTATAAACATATTAATAATATTATTATCTCTATTAATTTACTATATCTTATAAAACTTACAGTATTTATATAACTATCTTAAAACTGTAATATTAATTCTTAGATATTTCTCTTTAGTAATATTAAGCTTTATAAAGTAATTATACAGTATATATAAGTTAGTATATATAATAATTAGAATTGAGGAATATTTCAAATATTTAAGAGTTTTCTTAACTAATATAGCTATAATATAAGTAAAATCTATATTAGCTACTATAACATAAATCTCCAAAGTAAGTATATTTCTAGTATTTCTTTTACTTTTAGTAGATATATAGTATATAAAGTTACTATAGAGGTTAAACTAACTATTACCAGTTATATTCTCTTGGTGTAAAAATATTATAAATTCTAGTTAAAATAAGAAATTAACATTATTAGCAAAAAAGCTATTAATAAAAATATAAAGATATACCTTAAAGAGGTTAATTAGTATGAAATTAAGATTTTAGTTAAGATACTCTATTTATTACTTTAGTTATTAATTAAGTATAATAATATTATTACTTAAGAATTATTACTTTTATATTATATATAAGAGGTTAAATAAAGCCTCCAGCTGGTATATAAAGGTAAAATAGACTCTATATATATATTATTGAAAATATATTTTCTTAAATACCTTAGATATAGTATATATATTAATAAGAACCAGGTTTTACTTTTAGTCTCTTTGTATAGGTGGAGGTAATTACTATAAAGTAATAAAATACCTCTATTAAATATAAGGAATTTAATCTTAAAATATATAATTTCTAGCTTTACCTTAAATCAGGTTTTTTAAACGTTTTATTCTCTTAGTAAAAAGATATTATATTAGAAAAGCTAAAGATATTAATAATGTATATACTAATAGGGCTGAAGATATTATCTTAAGTATATAATATAAGGAGGAATAAATTATATATTAAAATCTCTTTTTACAATATCTCCCTGAAGTATATAAAGTAAATTACCTCCTAGTAGGCTTCAGCTTCGGTAAAATTATAAAGTAAGTTAATAATAATTTCTCTTAAGTTAAGAGAATATTATTCTTAAATATATAAGAATAAATTAGCTATAATATACCTTATAAGCTTTATTTTAACTTATATATAAACTTAAGTAATATTACAAAATAATATTATTATATTCTTATATTAAAGAAAAGTTAGGGCTATAGCTAAAATTATTTACTAGCTACTTTATTAAATTATTAGTAATTATATTATAATCTTAAATTTACTATAATTTCTAAAATCTGTTAGAGGCTGGCTATAAGAGATACCTCAGTAGTGTCTAAATAGTATTATAATAAACTTAAAGAGTTTATATCTATAGTGAAAACTCTTTACTAGATTATAGGAGTAGTAGCTTTAAAGAGTCTATATAGCTATATTTATATAAGTTCTCAAGTTTAGGTCTATAATAATCCCTGCTAACTTTCCCTCTATTACTATAGTAATAGTAACTATTAATAACGTTATAGCTATATTACTAATTACCTAATTACCTAAGTAAATTCAGCTAATAGAAAAATATATTCCTCTAATATTAGATAGCCTAGCTAATAGAAAGATTTATACTACTATTCCCCAGATTACTTCCTAAGTAATTCTATATTATAATTCCTCTTCTCTCTATAACTATAAGATATATTTTTTCCTTCTATATTATAACTATTTTTTCCTTTCTTTAGATAACCTACCTATTTCCTTACTATATTCTTTATAATACTACTAATTTGCCGCTATTTTACCTTTATTTTCCTATTATTACTATTTCCTTCTATTATATTAGTTACTACTTCTACTAATAATAGTTCCTCTAATAGTAATTCTAATTACTATTTTCCCTTCTATTAGGTTACCTTCTATATCTATAGTAGCTATATTATTAAAAGTAATTCTAATAATAAAGAGAATTAATCTCTCTAAGTAGTTAAGTTTATCTACTTTAATTATTACTTTAAGTATAATAGAAGTAGTTTTACCTAGAAGTATACTTTACGTTGAGATTACTTCTACTGTAAATATTTAGTAATAACGTTAAAATATAAATAGAAATTATATCTCTTTACTGCTAGCCTTAAGTTACATACTACTAGCCACTAAGTTAACCATCAAATTACTTATAGTAATTATATTACTATTCCTATTATTGTTACTATTAATAAGGAAGGTAGCTTTAAGGGTTACTATACTACTGTTTTTGTACCTAACCTTTCTATTATAATTTAATATTATAATAAATATCTCTATTATACTTAGTAGATACTTCCTACCTATATTACTACTCTATCTACTATCTTCTTATTCTATATTAAGAGTAGTATCTTACTTATTACTATTTATATTTCTAAGTAGGTAATTAGTAATCTTAATAGTATTATATAGATAATAGTAAGTTTCTTTTTCTTTCTTCTTTTTCTTTCTTTCCTAAATTCTTTTACTAATTCTTTTCTAGTAGGATATTATTATATACTTTAGTAACTATATTACTCTCTATAGCTACTATAGCTATATTCTTAGTCTTACTGAAACTAGTTTATCTATTTATTATTTTTATATTCTTACTACCTTCTATTTCTACTAACTATATTTTAGCTAATAGTTAGCTATATCTATCTCTATTAAGAATAATACTAAGGAAAGTAAAAGAAATAAGGAGAAGTTTATAAATATAGTAGAAAAGGGGAAGGAGGATAATAATCTTTTAATTAAGAAGTAATTTTATAATTCTATATTTATATAGTTTGAAAGTTATTTTATATTCTATTTACAGTCTATATAACTTTCTATTGTTAGTAAATTAATATTAGTTTATTATTTTTATAAATACCTCTATATTATAATTCAAAATATGATATTACTTTATTATTAATAAGATTCTCTAAAGGTTCCTAAGTTAATATATTATAACTTCTCTATTTAACTAATATATTTTAATTTTACTTCTACTCTAAAATATTCTTCACTATAAGAATCTTCTAAACTTTATATTTCTTCTAGATCTTATTATTCTTCCTTACTGGAATAAAAATAGAATTATGATAGATATTTATATAATATTATAAAAGTAAGAAGATATTTTCAGCCTATTTAATAAAGTTAATATAGAATATTAGGTAGATACTGGGGGGAATATTTAATATAATATTACGTAAACTTAATATATTAATAATATAGTATTTATAAGCTATCTAGTTAAGCTTCTTACTTAGCTAGTTTATCTTAATATATTATAAAGAAAGTTAAATGTTATTACTAACTTAGAATCTCTCTACTATTTATTATATTCCATCAGCCTCTATTTTATTATACTACTAAATATAAGTTATTATAGCTTAAGTTAAAATTATATCCTCCTTAAAGTAAGTAAAGAATATTAAAATCTACCTTAAGTTTAAGTTTATAGAGAATTTCTCTACAATAATATATAAAATAAATATTACCTTAAAGTTATTTAGAAGCTTATAAGAACTTACTTTAATTATAGAAAAACTCTTATTATTAAATACTAGCTAGTATATAGTAATATATAATAGTCAGTCTATTCATAAAAAAGTAATATATACCTACAGAAATACTTAAATCGTAAGTATTATCTATTTTATTCCACTATCTATCTAGGGGTGGAATAATATCAAGAGAAATTATTTAACTTCTATAAATTAGTATAATATTAACTAAAAGATAGTAATTTAGTTAGATGTTTAGTTAGTAATAATTAATATAAAGAAACTATAAAATTACTATTATATATTCTGGAAATACTCTATATAGATTTCTACTAATATAGATATTATAGCTTCTAACTAAATATATTTAGAAAGCCAATTAGTAATAACTATTAGAAACCTAAAATTACCCTCTATAATAGAAATTAACTTTATTATAAAGTTAATTAAGATTTAAAATCATAATCTATTAGGAATTAGGAGAAACTATAACAATTCCTAGTAGTATTTCTAATTTTTATACAAATATCAGTAGATATTATATATCTTATTAAATTACTTAATATTCCTTAATATTCTATTCTAATACTAATTTTATAGAAACATTATTAATATTAAGCTAATATTAAAGTAACTTAAGATAGAAAAGTTATAAATTACTTAAAGAACTACTATAGTTAGTAATTTATATTTAGGAATCTAAATTCTACTTTAACATAATAGTGTACTATCTAACCTTACTAAATAGTTAGCTACCTATATTCTTATATCTACCTCTAGAGGGAATATTTATACTATCTATTAGATTATATTCTAGTGGACTTTATATATTAATATTAATAAAATCCCTTAATTTTAAAATATTAGTAGTATAATATTCTGGAATATTATATATTTATTTAGTAGTTTAGTAGTATTTTACTAATAATCTTTAACTATTAGTATAAATTCTTCTCTATTTCTATTTATTTCTATTTATTAAATTAAAACTATAGAGAGTAATCTAACTATATTTACTATATTAATCTATAGGGGGTGGAGAATCTATATTAGAGGCTATAGCTTAATTATATTATTTTATCCTCCCCTCAATAGAATATCCAGACGCCCCATAAGGTAGCCTAAGTAATACTTTAAAATAAAACTAAACTCTAATAGAATTTCAGTTTACCTAGTCTAACGCTCTAAAATAGATTTTAGACTTATAAAATATTGTAAGGTTTTATAATTAGAAACAATAGTAAATAGTTTCGCTATATTTTATAGCTTTACTAACTATATCTTTAAGTATAATATAACTATTTATAGCTTCTTATTATAAATAGTATAATTCTATTAAACTAAAGTTAGCTAGATTAAATAGTAGGTTAATATCTATAGAATATTCTCTCTATCTTTCTATAATAAGTAACCTCCTAATATAACTTTAAAATAATCTACCTCTATTACTATAGATTTCTCTAGATTCTATTAGACTATAACTAGCTTTAATATAAATATAATCTTAAGTATATTAAATACCTTTTTATAAACTTTATTTCACTAAAATAAAACTTCCTTCTATATTAGCTATATAAGAAACTCTATTAAGCTGGAGAAATAATCTACTAAATTATAATAGAAGTTTATAAATATAAGAAAGCTTTAGATACTCTAGATATTCTTAGAAACCTTCTATTTCTAAATAATCTTAATCTTCTTAGGGTTATATTATATTCCTCTCTCTATCTTAATAATAAAACTAAGATATTTAGTCTTCTATACTAAAAACCTATATTTCTCCAGATTCAGATGTAAGCTAGCTTTCTTTAGCTACTTTAAAATCTAAATAATCTTAACTTTATAATTAGCCTATAACTTATAGTTATAGATAAGAATATTATTAAAGTATACTATAATAAAGTTATTAAGAATATTCTAAAGTATTCTATTAATATATTACTGAAGTATAGTAAATATATTAATTAACCTAAAAGATATAACTAGTTATTTAAATAAGCTAAAATATATCCAGAAAACTATCTTATATTTATCCCCCTCTATAATATAAACCTTATAGAAAGTTACCTAAATATTGACCTTTATAAACTATTTCACCTTAGATAATGAGTAGAGTATCTTCTTAATTAATAATAAAAAATAGTAATTATTAAACTAATAGTATTAAAATATAATAATTAATAAAAAACTACTATTTTTCCTTTAGCTTCTTAATTAAAAAGATAAATATTTCTATAGTTGAGAAATTAGCTTATATTTAGTTTTTATCTATTAAGTTAGCCACTTAATATTATATTTTAAGAAGATACTCTTATAGTATATTATAGAGTGATCCCTAAGGTAAATTTAGTTTAGTTTTATCTAGATTCTTCTTTAGCTATATATAGTAATTAAGAATTTTCTAGTGGAGTGAAAAGTTATAAACTTTTTCCTTATTAAATAAATTTATAAAGATAATATAAATCTTTAGTAAGATAGATACTAAATACTCTAGAATTACTAGTAATATAGTAGTAAAAGCTATATTAATTTATACTGAATTAGTAACTATTTATTTATAACTTCCCTCTTCTATATTAAATAATATAATTACTGATAATTTAATAAGGTTAGTAAATCCCTCTATATATATACGCTTTAGGATATTACTAATATTTAGTATTATAAAGCTACTAATTATATTTATCTTTATTTTATTCCTTACAGAATTAAAAATAACCTCTTAATATTATAACTATAGCTTCCTAAAAGTAGCTAGCTATATTATACTTAGAATAATATAGAATAAAACCTTAAATATCTATTTATCTAGATTAATATAGACTCTAGCTATCCTAGTAATAGCTATAACCTTATTAGTATCTAGAATAATTTCTAATTAGTAAGATTATAGAAGGTTAATAATAATAAAATTCTATTACTTTATAAACTTCTTACTAACTACTTTATAATAGTTATAACTACTATTAATTTAAATAGAAATAAAAGATTCATTATTTATTAATATAGAAACTAGAAAGAGTAGTTTATCTATCTAACTTTATATCTCTCTAATCTTATCTACTACTATATTAGTATTATTAGTAATTTTATTACTTTACTCTCTAGGAAGTTTCTTCTAGAAGATTATTCTTTTCCCTTATAATTTATAATTTCCTTATCTAGCTGTAAAATCTGGATATTAATATTTAAAACTATAGAAGAGTAGGTAGAATATAGCTTATATTTAGTAATAGAATAATTCTTAATATTATAGTGAATTTAGATATTAGTCTATATATAGATTTACAGAACTACTAAATGTACCTATTAGACTTTAGATAAACTTATTATAGTAGTTAATAAAAGTTTAGCTAGTATAAAGTTCTAGCTAACTAATTCCCCTTAGTGAGAATAGTTAGTATTATAGTAGTATTATATTGATATTAGAGTAATATAAGCTATATTTATACTGATTATCTATATATCCCTATTTTAGTTAACTAATAGTTCTATCTGTAGTTAGAATGAAGGTTAGTTATAACTTTATAACTTTATATTAAGAATTTTAAAGTCTATAGTAATTATATAGTGGTATTAAACTATAGTATAGTAATCTATTTAGCTAATATTATAACTAATAGTAGCTATCGAAATCTAGTGGAAGAAGGTTAGCTATAGGTAGTTTAGTTAAATATCCCCTACCTAAATATATCCCCCTATCTAACCTATAGCAAATTTAAATTTAATAAAAAACTCTATAAATATCTATTTAAGCTTTTATTAAAAATATTATATTTTCTTAAGAATTGAGATACTATAGTGGAGGTTTTTATAGTATTTAGTAAGATACTAGAGGAAGGTATCAATATTCTAGCTATATAGAGACTTCTAGGTTATATAAAAGTTACTAACCTATATCTAAACCTTCAGTAAGAAATTAGTTTAGAGAAACTACTAAAAAGTCTTTAGTTCTCTAATAAAAACCTAATTACCTTTAAGCTTATACTATATAATTATCTTCTATACTAGAAAGTAAAGAATATTACTATTAAAGAAAATACTAATTAGAAGAAACTTCCTCTTTATAAAGAGAATTTATATAGTTTATAAAACTACTTTATAATTCTATTAAAAGTATATAAAAACCTCTTAGAAAGTTTAATTTTTATCTTTAATTAGATTTATCTATTATTAGTCTATTAGAACCTCTATTAAGAATTCTATAATATTAATATCGAATATTATCTTTATTATCTTCTATATTATCTATTTAATCTACTATTTACTATTAGGTTAAACTTAGGTAGAATGTTTATGAATATTAGAGACTAGCTATAAGAGATTTCCTAGTAGTGTCTAAATAATATTATAATAAACTTAGAGAGTTTATATCTATAATAAAAACTCTTCACTAAACTATAGGAGTGGCAGCTCTGTGAAGCCTGCATAGCTGTATCCTATATAAGCTCTTAAACCTAGGTTTATAACAAAACCTTAGGTTATAAATCTTAACTTTTTATATATCTTATTAGTATTTTATATTTTAACTTTATTAATAATATAATACTTAAAATAACTATACGTTTTATAAAATATAAAATTATATTAAATAATCTCTATAATATTATTATTAGTAATATTCTTAACTTTCCTTTTAATTAACTTCTTAAATAGTAAGCTAGATATTATAATTATATCTTTCATATTGACAGTAAGCAGAAATATTATATCTAATAACGTTTTAGCTATAAGATATAGTATAAAATAAAGCTTTAAGCTAAATATTTAAGGTAGTAAGCTAACTATATACTAGTATATTATAAAGCTTAAAGTTTCCAGTTTACTATAAGATATTTATAGTTAAGATAGTTAATTACTAATTACTTAAGAATAAAGAATATTATTAGTTTTAATTATAAAAATAGTATATAATATTAGCTATATATTTAGAGTTTTTAAGATAGCTATAGATAAAATTACAGTAGTTGAATAGAACTATTAATTTCTATTTACTATTAGACTACCTAATAATTCTTAATTCAACCGGGGGTTAGTATATAAATCTATAAATATTAACTTTTATGAAGCTATAGCTACTACTATATTATTTTTGATTTCTTATTTATTCGCAAAATATTATTTTATAGTTATTAATTAAAACTCTTAAAAGCTATAAGGAAGCTTAAGAATATAAACATTACTATAGGTAGTATTAAGAAGATATAATTCTTATTAATTCTTTTTCTCTTACTATATATATATAAGAGTTTAAAGTGGAAGAATTATTATATAAAAGATATTAAGATTATTATATATTAATAGAGTAATATTAATAATATACTAAGTATACTTATAGTAAACCTTCTCTATAGCCTTATATATAATTTAAATGTAGGTAATAATATCCAGAGAGAAAGTTAAATCTTCTATAAGATATAGTTATACTCTAAAAATAAGTAGTAAAAGTATAAGGCTATTTAAATTAGTAATATTATTAATTACCTTATATACTACCTAAAAGATTATTCCTTAAGTGGTAGTGAGAAGCTTTATATAGTAAATCTTATATATATAGTAGAGAGGTATATATTAATACTTTACTTTACTAATATTATTATATACCTTAATAGATATGATATAAAGCTAGTTTGACTTTATATTAATAGTAATACCTAAGCTTTATACTCTATATATAATTCTAACTGTAAAATATATCTAGCAACAGTATTTATACTAATACTAGCTTATAACTGGTTTATATAGTAATAAGATTACCTATTATTATAAATAATTATACCTCTAGTTATAATATTTAACCCTATAGTAGAGGAAAACCTTATAATAATAGTTTATATAGTAAAAACCTTAGTAAAGCTAAAGCTTAATATATATAGCTGAAAGTAACTACTAAGGTTATAGAATTAAGAATCATTATAAACCTCTTAAAGATAGAATAAAGTAAAAAGCTAAAAGCTAAGTATTCTATAATCTATTGCTTTTTTATATTTATATCTTTATAATAGAATCGGAATTCCCCTTGAATTTATATAGCTACCCGCAACCAAGGAAATATAATAGTAGATACTAAATGTTATATTATAATCTTTATAACTGGGGATACTAATATTTCCTAATAAACTTAAGTAATATTATAAATATTAATATTAATAGGTAAACTATACATATTTAAAAATAAACTACCTTGATATTTTATAATGTACTATATAAAGTTAATAAGTTTAGAAACTAGTTATTAATTAGATAGTATTCTAATATCAATATACTATACTAGTTACCAGATATCCTAAAGTATTATAATATTATAATTACTTGAGTTTTAGCTATTATATAACTATATTAAAGGTATCTACATCTATATTAATATTATTTTTATATTAGCTAATTTAATATATTAAAGTTATTTGCTAATAAAGATAGGCTAAGTTTCACTATACTTAAATAGAGATTATCATTTAGCTTATATTAGTAGTAGAGAACGTTTAGATTAATAATAGATAAGCTTTATATTAGGAGTGTAAAGCTTTATCTGGGGGATAAGAATATGAAGGTTGCAGATATTAAGGTTATAATAAGTATTTAAATAAAGTAGCTATAGTTCGCAGTTATTAAATCTCTTAAGATATTTAAATTGTATATAGATAGTGTGAGAATACAAGAATGTAAGGTTAATATAAAAGAAGTAACTAGTTATTTATTATTGAAAAGGTTAATATAGAGTAACTATATAAGCTGTAGCTGCAAGAGAGTTAGCTTCAGATTAACTTAAGGTTAGCTGTAGCAGTTAGTAGGGGCGGAAGAACTAAAGTTATATTTTAGGTGATAATATATCCACTAATAGTTATAATAGAGAATAAGCTATTAGCTTCTAGTAATAGATATAATATATACTTTTAATTTTATAGTCTTTATTTTTAATCTGAAGTTTTTAAATTAAAAGGTTATAGTTATATTAAAAATAATAAAATTAGAAGAATTCTGGTATATATTAATATTAATTACGTTATACTGTAGGGTATATGGTAACTATATATACTGCTACGTTTATAGTAGTATACCTTCTATAGCCTACTGGCTACGGATACTTGGTATCCAGCGTTAGCTATAGCCTAAAAGTATGGTAATTAGTAAGTAATTACTATACTGTAAATCTAGAGTCTTATGTAGTGCTATATACTATATAATATAGTAAGAATAATAACTAATTACCAGAATATCAGTTTTTATTTATATAATAAGATTACGTATAGCACGCATTAACCTTAATGATTAAACTAATAATTAATTTAATATAACTTTAGAATATTCTATATTACCTTTACTTATGTATTAGGTAAGAATTAACTAATATAAAATACTATAGTAATATTAATAATATAAAGTATATTATAATTATAAATAGTGGATATATTGAAGGAGTCTGATTTGTTGCTAAATTATATACCTCTTGGGGTCCCATTTAGGTAAGTATATCTAACAGTTAACTTTTACCTTATAAACCCTATAGATAATCTGAAGCTAAGAAACTTTTTAAATAGAAGAAACCTTAGGTGGTAAGTATACTTAGTTAATATAGTAGCTAATAAATAAGGAAGATATATTTATTATACAGAGTAGGAAGGTATAGGTTTATATTTATTATAGTTACTTCTTTAAAGAATTATAATTAGTTATTTTATAATATATACTGCCAGCTGGTATTATATATTACTAGCTGTTAATAGTTACTAGCTATTAATAGCTGGTGGTAGATGCAGCCAGCTGGTAGCAGTTGCCACACTTAGTTTCATAACCGGAAAGTATATTAACTACTAGTTGCAGTTACCTATTATAGAATTCAAACTTACTATACTTACTAAAATAGTAAGAGCCAGCCAGATATTAAACTACTATATTAAATAAATATATTATAATTATTAATATAAGTAATATTAATTATAAGCTTAAAGTTAAAGTTAATATTAGTTTCACTAGGAAAAGGTATATTATATATATTATTATTTATAGTATACTGATAGAGTCAAAGGTATTTATATTTATAGTATATAGCCTATATGCTATATATAAGCTAGATTTAGATATTCTAGGTAATTAGTTACTAATTACCTAGCGGCTGGTAATAACTAGTAGCTAATTATTACTAATAGTGGTAGTTTCTAGTATTAGGTTATCTTATATAGTTAGTATACTATAGAATCTTTATAACCTTATAGCTATTATATTACTAATATTAGCAGACTTTCTTTTTATCTTTTAACTATAGTATACTATATCTCTATATATAAAATAAAATTAATTAAATAACTTATATTCTTTAACTAAAGAATCTTTTGAATTTCTCTCTTTTATTCTAAATAAGTAACCTATTTCTCTATATAGACTATTATATTATGTATATTAATAAACTTCTCTAGAATATAGTTTAGAAACGTTTTAGTAAAAATATTAGTAAGATTATTCTTACTATTAATTTACTATATTTTGTAAAGCTTTTAATATTTATATAATTACCTAAAAGCTATAATATTAATTATAAGCTTCTTCTTTTTTATAATATTAAGCTTTATAAAGTATATATATAATTAGTATAAGCTTATATAGATAATTATAGAAATAGAAGGAAGATTATAATAAGTTATAATATTTTGTAAAAATATAGTAATAATATATATAAAATTTATACTAGTAATTATAATATAAATTTCTAAGGTAAGTATATTTTTAGTTACTTTTTTACTTTTAGTTAAAAAGTAATAAACTAAATTACCTTAAATTATAAATTTACCTTTACCTATAGCTATCTTTTAGCTTAGAATTAGTGTAAATTCCAGTTAAGATAATAAGTTAATATTATTAATAAAGAAGCTATTTATAAAAGTATAGAGGTATATTTTAGAGAGGTTAAGAGGGATAAAGGTTAATGTTTAATATAAGTATTTTATTTACTATTTTATATTAGTAGTTATATTGAAGGTTTCTGACTATTCTAAACATATACCTCTCGGGGTCCCATTTAGGTAGTTACACCTAACAGTCAGCTTTTACCTTATATATTCTATAGATAAGCTGAAGCTAAGGAACTATTTAAATAGAAGAAACCTTAGATAGTAAGTATAGTTAGTTAATGTAATAGCTAATAAATATAGAAAGTATATTATAAAGGGAAGATATAAGCTTATATTTATTATAGTTACTTTATTAAGGATTATAATAGAGATTATATAACGTCAGCTAGTACCAGTTAATACTAAACACTAATAGTTACTAGTTAGTAATATCTGTTACTAGATAGTGCCAGTTAGTACTACACTTAGTTTCGTAACAGGAAGGTAAATTAACCACTAGTTGCAGTTGCCTGTCGCAGGATTCGAACCTACTATATTTGCCAAAATAGTAAAAGCCAGCCAGACGTTAAACTACTATATTAAATTGGATTACTATTTAATATACTTATTAAGAGTAGTAATATTATTACTGGAGGGTTATAATTATTATATTATATATAAGAGGTTAAAGAATATTTTAGGCTAGCAGATTAAAGTAATATATACTTTATATATATATTATTTAATATAAATATTTTTAAGTATTTTAAGGTTTATAAGAATATTAATAATAGTAAACTTATAGTTGTAATGTTTTTACCTAAGAAGAAGGGTTTTACTTTAGAGGCAGAATATACTACTATTAAATACTAATAATATTAATTTTATAAGGAAGGTTTTAGATTTTACAATAAGGAAAACTTTTACTAGTTTTTTATTCTCTTTTTAAGTAAAAATAGTATTAGAAAAACTAAGAATATTATTAGTTTATATATTAATTATACTAAATATCTTATTATTAGATTAAGAAATAAAGAGGTAAGAATTATAGGTAAATATCTCTATATATAATTATTCTTTATAATACTTTAAGTATATTACCTACTAGTAAAAATTAGCTTTAGCTAAACTATAAAATGATTTCATAATTATTATTATAAATTCTAGGGAATATTAGTTTTTAAGATAAATAGGTAACTTAGTAATAATATATTTTGCAAACTTAGTTTTAATCTTAATATAAGTTTAAATAATATCATTAAGTTAGAGGAGGAAACCTTCTTTTTTATTAATATAGAAATAATAACTATAATTGATTTTTAGCTATTTCTTTAAATTATAAAAAACTTAATAATATTATAAACTTCCTATTATCTTTAAAATATTAGATTATAAACTTTGATTTCTTATATATTTAGTTACTGTTCTTATTCTTAATTCTATTAATAATTGAAAATTTAACAATAGTATAGTTTTTATAGACAATAGAATTATACTAAATAGCTTTAACTATATTATTATTAATAATACTTTCTACTTCCTTTTTTATTAACTTTTTAAAGGGAAAGTTAGAAATAGTAATAATTTCTTTTTAGTAGAGGAATTTAGAAAAGGTTAAGTTAGCTTATTTTTTAGCTATAAGGAAGACTATAAATTCATTTTCTTAATTACCTTCTTATTAAAAGAGGTCTTTCTGGTTAAATATCATTTTTAAGAGTTTAAGAAATAACCTTATAGCTTTCTTATATTTAGTATATTTATTTTTATTAAAGAGTAGTAGTATATTACTTTTAATATAAAAAGGAAGAATATTATTATTTTCTAGCACCTCTGGAGTATTAAGAGGTTTAAGAATAATAGAGAATAAAATTAAGGTAGATATAACTTCTTAAGAGGAATCTCTAGCTTTATTAATATTACTATTATTATATTTATAATAGAAATATTTTTATACTTCTACTGGAATATCTAGTTAAGAAGGAATATTATTACTTTTATAATATACTTTTATAGTAATTAAGTAAAACTCTTAAGAATTATAAGGAAGGTTAATAATATATATTTTACTATAAGTGGTAAGTAGGCGGAAGAGGTTTTACTAATCTTTCTTTTCTTTCTATATATATATGTGAGATTATAGTAGAAGCTTTATAATTTAGAAAGTATTAGAATTATTATAACTGGCTATAGTAATATTAATAATTCTTTTTATATATTTATGGCAGATAGCTTTAGTTACTCTTTAAACTGCCTATATTTATAAATGTTAGTTCAATTATTAGAGTCATTGTATGCTATATATAGTTTTGTTGTATAGATGCAAACTGGTGTTTTGGTAAATTGTTATTATTATTTCTACGTTATATAGCGTATAGCGTTACGTAAGGCTCTAGATCTACAGTATAGTAATTACTTACTAATTGCTATACTATTTGGCTATAGCTGGCGCCAGATGCTAGGCACCTATAGCCAGTAGGCTATAGGTAGAGGATATGCTGCTATATATATAGCAGTATATATAGTTACTATATACCCTATAGTATAGCATAACTAACACTAGAAACTTTTCTTTTTATTATATACCCTGGTGCCTATCTATTTATATAAAAAATAATACCTTTTATAACCTACGCCTTTTTACCTAAATAATATCTAAATATCTATTTATATACTTTACTTAAGTTATCTATTCCTCCATTTCAATAATTATATAATTTAAATTAATAAATACCTTAAGGGCGCAGTTTGAAATATCTTTTAAAAAGATATTAGTAATATTATTATCTTTATTAATTTACTGTATCTTATAGAGTTTACGGCGCTTATATAATTATCTTAACGCTATAATATTTATCATTGAATATTTCTCTTTAGTAATACTAAACTTTATAGAGTATTTATAAAGTAAGTATAAGTTAGTATATATAATAGTTAGAATTCAAGTAAGTTTTTAATATTTAAGAATCTTCTTAAATAATATAGCTATAGTATAAGTAAAACCTATATTAGCTACTATAATATAAATCTCTAAGGTAAATATACTTTTAGTAACCTTTCTACTTTCAGTAGATAAGTAATATTTAAGGTTACTATAGAGGTTAAACTAGCTATTACTAGTTACAGTCTCTTAGCCTAAACCTATTATAAATTCCAGTTAAAATAAAAAATTAATATTATTAGCAAAAAAGCTATTAATAAAAATATAAAAATATACTTTAGAGCGGTTAAGTAATATAAAGTTAAGGTCTTAATTAAGATACTCTATTTACCACTTAAGCTATTTCTTAAGTATAGTAATATTATTACTTAAGGATTATTACTGTTACGCTATATGTAAGAGGTTAAATAAAGCCTCCAGTTAGTTTATAGAGGTAAAGTATATACTATATATATATTATTTAATATATACTTTCTTAAGTACTTTAGATATAGTATATATGTTAATAAGAGCCAGCTTTTACCCTTAGTGTTTTTAGTATAAGTAGAGATAATTACTATAAAGCAATAGAATATCTCTATTAAATATAAGAGGTATAGTCTCTAAAAGTATAATTTTAAGCTCTACCTTAAATAAGGTCTTTTCAAGCTTCTTATTCTTTCAGTAAGAGAATATTATATAAGAGAGCCTAAACATATTATTAATTTATATACTAATAAAGCTAAAGGTATTATTCTAAATATATAAAATAAGGAGGTATAGATTATATATTAAAGTCTCTATTTATAACTACTTCTTATAATATATAAAGTAAATTACCTATTCATAGATTTTAGCCTTCAGTAAGGTTATAAAGTAGCTTAATAATAATTATTATAAAGTTTAGAGGATACTGCCTTTTAAGGTATAGAGGTAATTTAGCTAAAATATATCTTATAAGCTCTATTTTAGCTTAAATATAAACTTAAGTAATATTATACAGCTATATTATTATACTCTTATACTTAAGGAACGTGAAAGTTACAGCTAAAATTAAATATTAGCTGCTTCACTAAATTATTAGTAATTATATTAAAATCTCAAACTTAGTATAATCTCCAAAAGTTTAAATTATAAATCTTAACTTCTTATTTACCTTATTAGTATTCTTATTTTTAATCTTATTAATAATATGAAACTTAAAATACTTATAGTTTTTATAAAGAATAAGGTTATATTAAAAATATTTATAATAGTATTTTCAATAATACTCTTAACCTCCTTTTTAACTAACTTCTTAAATAGTAAGCTAGATTTTATAATTACACTTTTTATATAGAGAATAAGTAAGAATACCAAATTTTATTACTTCCTAGCTATAAGGTATACTATAAAATAAAACTTTTAACTAAACTTTAGAGATAGTAAATTAACTATATATCTACAGATTATAAAACTTAAAAATATTATTTTAATTTAAAGTATTTTAAATTAAGGTAGTAAATTACTTACTATTTAAGGAGGGAGGATATTATTATATTTTAAGATAGAGATAATATAAGATATTTATCAGATTAAGAGAGATATACCTCTGGTATATGTGAAGGGGTGGACCTAGGCTTGTTTAACCAGAAAGTAGCGTAAAATACTATTTATTTAGAACTAAAGAGTAAAAGAGAAGCCTTTATAGGTGCGTGGAAAAGTCTGTATATATAATATTATATAAAGCCTATTAGGGCCCCACTCAGGTAAGGAGGTTAGCTTTAGATATCTAGATATAATCCTGGCTGGACATCCAGATATAGTCTGTAATATTACCTCCCTTCTTCCCAGCTGCCGCCCAGCTGGAGGCTGTAGGCTAAGTTTCTGTCGTTATTTATAATTAGCCTATATATTACTTTATACTACTCTAGAACTACTATATCTATAATAGTATTAATAAGCTTCTATATAGAGTTTATATATTTTTTCTATTTAATAAAAGCTTCTTATTAGTATTCTCTCTCTATTTAGTATATTCTTATAATAAGAATATTTTTAACTAGCTATTTAACCTCCCTATTATTATCTACTAGTAGTAGTAGCTAGCTATTAACTATAACCTACTTAGGCAGTAGATTAGTAGTAACTTTCTAGAGTAAATCTATATAAAACTATAGGTAAATAGATTTTAAAATATTCAGCTTTATAATATATAGTAAGAGGATCTTCACTATTATATACTTATAGTATAGTTAGGTTAGCTTTTAGTTTAGCTTTAGTAACTTATAGTTAGATATATTTAACTATATCTTATTACTAATTTAATATTAATCTGCAGGAAACTAGATCCTATTCACTTAAATTTCTAATCTCTACTAAGTAGTAGCTATTTCTATATAAATATATATTATTACTAACTATATTCTCTTAACTAGCTAGTAAGCTGCAGCCTCACTACTATTAGGTAATTCTATACGCTCCTTAGTAACTAAAATAGAATTAATATAATACTTATAATTTATAAAGAAAAATATAATCTCTATTATATTATATTACTAGTTATAGAAGGTTAACTATATAATAGGAAGTAAGTTATCCTAATTATCTTAAGACTAGTAAGTAAATACCCTTAAAACTACTGAAATCTCCTAGTTATACTATTTTATAATCTTATTAGTCTGTAAATAGTAATTAGTATTTAATAGGTATATAATATCTATTAACTTATAGAACTCCTTCTAGAAGTAACTTACTTAGTTAGACTCTCTATTACTTATAATAGAATATAATATTCTATAGAACCTATAATAGTAACTAAAAAACTACTAAGTATATATTTCCGTTTTTATTATATCTATCTCCTCTAATATAGAGACTTTATCTAGTTAATTAATAATAACCTAGAGGTAATAACTATCTTATCCTTTTGTGGGGAGTAAGTTAATAATAAAATCTATTAATAGATTAGAATATAACTAATTAGATATTAGTAGAAGTTTTAGGAATTCCTTTTTAGCTTACCTCTAGATATAAATACTTCTATATATATTATAATTATATATAAATTAGTAGATACTTTATAATTATCTAGACTAGTAGAACTATTAGCTTATAATCTCTAGTATATTATTATATCCTAGGTAGCCTATAGGGGAGGAATTATATAACTTCTATATTAACTTAATTCTAAGTTTATTAAAGGGATTATTACTCTCTTTACTACTTAATATTTAAAATCTCTTTCTGAAGGTAAGTTATTTTAGTATATTAAAAGTATATTTAGTAATTTAGATTTTAATATAGAGGTTAGGGGGGAAGTTATATTCCCCCTATTAAATTACTATAAAGATCTATTAATATAAGGAGTCTCTCTTAGTAGTATAATTCTATATTTCTTATAGATTTAATCTTCCTTTGAAAATCTAAGTATTAGTAATATTTATATATTCTACTTAAGGTTCCGTAGAAATAGTGGTATTTAGAATAATCTATATTACTTATCCTTATTACTTCTTATTATTCTACTTTTTAGGGGTATCCTATTTCCTCTGGAAGAGGATATTAGAAGTTACTATCTGGATATCTAGTTAGTATTCAAGGTAAAGGTTATACTGAGATAACTTCTCTACCTACTAGTTTTACCTCTCTGTAAGCTATTATTTCTTTATAAAGTACTTAAGGTTTTTATAGTTAGTAAGGATTTTAAACTTTCTGGTGTTTTATAGTTCTATTTTCTATATTATAAATATTCTAGTATTATAAGGAGTTCCTTATTATAGATTAAGTAATTAAACTCTATAGGGGTTAGGTATTAGGAGTAGAAAGCTATTAGGTATTTTACTCTATTTTTATTAGCTTAAGTTAATATACCTCCTAGAGTATACTCTAAATAGTTTATCTCTATTATTATTAGAGCGTTAGGGTTAAATATCTGTAGGATCAGTTTTATAATAAAGAGTTATTTTAGTGTGAGGAAAGTTTCTTACTATTTTAATTCCCAGTTAAAAGGAACTAATTTCTAAGTTAGGTAGTTTAAGAGCTTTATAATAGTATTATACTGAAGTATAAAAACCTTATAGTAATTTATAAACTTAAGGAAACTGTAGATACTTTTTAGTAAGCTGGAGGGAAGCTAGTTAGTAATAATTTCTAATTTCTTAGAATTATAAGAGAGGCTTTTTCTAGCTATTATAATATATTTAATATATTTAATTATAGTAACTAAGGATTTATGTTTTTTAGGATCTAACTTAAGGTCTATATTAGTAAAATAGCTAAATACTTAGTAAACCTTCTTTTTATATTCTTTTTGTAAGCTATTAATATAAATAAGGATATTATTAATATATACTATAATAAAGTTATCTAGAAACTATTATAGGTAGCTATTAATATACTATTAAAATATAATGGATGTATTAGTAAGTCTAAAGGGGTATACTATCTATTTAAAGAAGCTATAATATATCTGAAAAACTATTTTCTCCTGATCTACTTTATTAATTCTAATCTTATAGAATATAGTAATAATATTAAGTTTAGTATACTAGTAAGTAGTAATAGTTTTCTAGAGAGTTTCTAATATAAGGAGGAAGAGGTAATAGTTTTTTTTTATAATTATATTAAGAACTTTATAATCTATATAGAAATATATTCCTCTATCTAGTTTTCTTATAAAGAGAATTAGAATATTAGTAGAGAAGTTACTTACTTTAATAAATTCCTTATTAAGTAAATCCTCTAAGATCTTCTTAAATATTAAAAGTTTCTCTTATAATTTATTATAGAGGGGTTCCTATAGGAGGTCTAGTTTCTATTTCTTATTATTAGGAATTAATAAGATATAGTAGTTTATCTTTAGTTAGCTGGGGGGTAGTTAGTATATTAAATCTAGATAGAAAGAATCTGGAAATTCTTTTAAGATATTTATAGGGATATAATTCCTTAGGTTTATTTCTGCTTTTAGGGTTAATATTTTTTTAATATCTGCTAGACTAATAGATATAACCTAGTAGGAGCTTAGTATTTCACTAGTATATTATATAGTATACTAATAGATAAATATAAATAAATTCGTATTAAGTAGCTAAGCTAATTAGATCTCTTTAAGTTATATTAGCTTATCCTAATATTTTAGATATATTATTATATTATTTTTTCTGTATATTATTTATTAGGTTTTAGTGTTATAGATAATATAATTATCCTCTATCTATAGCTACTTAAGATATAAGAGTAGCTGTAGGCTCTCTATAATATAGATATAGATTTTCTATATATAGTTACTAATTTTTAAAGTTAGAATAGCTACCCTCTAGATATTACTAAGTAACAGTTTAGTAGTATATCTCCTTATTTATCTTTTTAACTTATTAATTAGTAAGAAGTGAAGTTTTTTTATAAGAAAGATATTAATAATAATATAGATATTATAGTTTATATTAATAAGTATATTAAGAAAGTAATTTTTATTAATTTTAGTCTGAATAGTAGCTGACTATTAGTTACTTACTTATTCTTTTTCTTATTATTTTTCTTATCTTATTATTTTTACTTTAGTTAGCTTTAGAGTCTAACTTCACTCTAGAGTTACTTTTTTTCTAAATGTTTATTATTATTAGGTAGAGTAATATTATCCCCCTAATTATCTTTAGTATAATTTGGAGCAGCTGTAGCTTTTATAACCTTTATACTGGTTTTTTTATATTTTTAGATTTTATAGTTTTTATAGATATAGTTTTCTTACTATATTTAAAGTATTAGTAAGTATCTTAGTGGTTTTTAGAATGTTCTTTAGGAGTAGAGGAGGAACTACTAAAGTTCTAATATTATTATTATTTCTTAACTATTTTAATTATTATAATATTACTCTCTATATTATAAGTAGTAAGTTTCTAGTGAGGTAGTTAGTAGTATACTAATAACTTTTTTATATATTTAAGCTTCTAAGTTATATTTTAAACTTTGGATAATTAAAATCTATATTCTATAGGAAAGTTAACTATAATAAGTAGTTTTTTAAGGTAGGAAAGTAAAGTAGTCTCTAGTAGAGAGATCTAGACTATATTTAGCTATATATACTCTCTAGTATTAGCTGGAATGTTTTTAAATTAGGATAGAAAGGTAGTTAGATATTTATTTTCCTTCTATCTGAAGTTTTATAGTTAGGTAATAGTATGAAGCTGATTATTAGGATCTAGGTAAGTTCTATCTAGGTAACCTATAAAATTATTTAGATTATAGGAGTTCTCTAGTTTTCCTACTATATAGAAAATTTTGACTACTTGCTAAAAACTAGAGTCTAAGTAGGAGTAAATTAGATATTAATATTCCTAATTATTATTAAAGAAATAGTAGTTAATCTTAAGTTTAGTTTTTATCTATTAGGTTTATACTTAATATTCTTTCTACTTACCTGAAAACTTTAGAGGTAGAGGAAGAAGTTTCTTCTAATAGTTAGCTATTAGTAGGAATATAGTAATATTATTAACTTTAAAGGTTATTATCCTAATAGATATTATTCTAGAGGTTACTAGAGTATCCTAATATAAGCTAGAAATATCTATTATAGTAACTATCTAGAGGTTACTATTTACTATAGTATCTTATTTCGCTAATTTATATGAGAGCTTATTAATTCTCTAGTAGAGAGAGCTTAAGGTATATTGTAACTACTATTAAAGTAGTTTACTTATAGAGTTACTACCTATAGAAGTATCCTGGGGAGCTCTAATATTCTCTATTATTTTTTATATTAATTACTTATTATATAGTGTTATATTTTAGGAGCTATATTTAACTAGATTATATACTTAACTAGTAGGAAGCTATACTCTACTTAGTGTTATCTATATAGTGAATAAAATTAAGTTTTAAATATATTAAGAGCTGGACCTAGATTTATTTAAGTGGAAGGTGGCGTAAAATACTATTTATTTAGAACTAAGGAGTAAAAGAGAAGTTTTTATAGATACGTGGAAAAGTCTGTATATATAATACTATATAGAGCCTACTGGGGCTCCACCCGGGCGAGGGGGTTAGCTTCGGATGCCTGGGTATAGCTCTAGCTGGATATCCAGGTATAGCTTGTAATAGTATATACCTTACGGAAGTATATTTATACGCTCCCGAGTGGTATATAGGATATCTATAATCTTATATACTATTTTTATTCTAGATAATAATAATATAATTAATTTAATAATTAAGAGTCTTATATATTATTCTAGCTATTTCTATATCTATTTGAAACTTTTTAAGAATCTAAAAAATAATATTTATCTTTACTGGAAAGATTATTTTAAATAGCCTTAAGGATTAAATCCTCTAGATTAACTAAATTAAATTCCTATATTGTTTTTATAGCTTTTAGGATCTTATAAATTCTGAGATTTATAATAAAGTAGTTCCAGGTATTTTAAATGCTAAATATAAATATCTTATTACTAAACTAGTAATTCTAAAGATCTATAATTACTTAGTAAGATTCAGACGCTCTTTATATACTTTAAGTCTATCTTAAATTATAATCTCTAAGGTGGAAAATTATATAATAATTCTAGATACCGAAAGTAATATTCTGCAGGCTATAGATTTTAAGTATTTCTTAATTAAAAATGCAGCTTTATATAAAAAAGGATATTCTAATTATACTTTTCAGGTACAAATATACTATAAGAGAATAAAAGGAATATAGATAATATAAAAGTATATTAAAGATATTATCTCTTCTAACTTCTTAAAATATTCTTATAATACTACAGAAAGCCTTAATATTTAATTATTTAAGCTTAAAAGCTATATAGGTTATAGTAAGATTAAGAGATAGTTAGAAGTAATTACGGAATATATAGTAACTTTCGCTTAGTTTATAAGAAAGAAGCTAAACTTAAGAAATAATATAGAGGTATAGATTACTTATTAGAAGAAAGTAAATTCTAAATACCTTAATATAAGAATATTAAACTCTTATTAGTTCTTAATTTAGTTTCCTGAATATACTAAAGAACTTAGAAGCGAACGATCTTGACACTTCAATTAAGTGCGGCCGACATATAAATAATAATAGTATAGATACAGATATATTTAGTGTAGCTATATAGTGTCTAAAACCCCATTAATTATAACATTATAATACTCTAAGGTATCTGGTAACTAATATAGTATATTAATATTAGAATACTATCTAATTAATTACTAGTCTCTGAAATTATTAGCTTCATATAGTATATTATAGAATAGCTAGATGATTTTCTTCTGAATTTCTAAAGTCTACCTATTAATATTAGTATTTATAATGTTACTTAGGTTTTCTAAAAGATATTAATACTTCTAGTTATAAAGGTTATAATAGAATATATAGTTCTACTATTATATTCTCTTAGTTATAAGTAGCTATATAGATTTAAGGGAAATTTTGGTTTTATTATAAAGAATATAGAAAAGCAATAAATTATAGAACGCTTAGCTTTCAGCCTTCTATTTCATTCTACTTTCAAGAGGTTTATAAAGATTCTTAACTCTATAACCTTAATAGTTACTTTCAGCTATATATATTAAGCTTTAGCTATACTAAAACTTTCACTATATAGACTATTACTATAAGGTTTTCCTCCGCTATAAGGTTTAATATTATAACTGGAGGTATAATTATCTATAATAATGAGTAATGTCATTAGTATTTAAACTAGTTGCAAGCTAGCATTACTATAAATACTATTCTAGAGTATATTTTACAGTTAGAACTATATATAGGGTAAAGAGCTTTAATACTACTATAAGTATAAAGTAAAAGTAACTAAATAAAAAACTTAGAAGTAGCTATATTAGATTATAGACCTTTTTATACTTAGTTTCAGTCTCTCCTAAAGCTTATAATAATGTCCTAATATTAGCTAAGATTATAAGTTATATTTAGCTTTTCCTTCTGGAATTAGAAATTACCCTAACTTAAAGTAGATCCGCAAGAGGGATCTTTAGCCCTATAGATACTTCTAATAATAATAAAAAAGCTTAAGGAAGATTCCTTACTATATTAAGAGGCTAAAGTAGAGGCCAGATATTATAAGGTAGAGAAGCGTCTAGTTAATAAGCTAGCAAGCGTTATAAATAAAAGTCTAATAATATTAAGAATCTTTAGGTAAATAGAAATTCTAACTATAAAATATACTAATTAAAATATTCCCTCTTAAAATACTTCCATATTAATAAGGATATTAAATTTTATATCTAGAAGTTTAACCTAAATATCTAGAAGCTTCTTAATAGAAATATATAGGGTAATAAAGATTTTATAAGATATATGAGGAAGGTTATAAACTTAACCTTAAAGCTTTAACTATATAGTTGCTTTTATAGAGTAACTACTATAGCTTTGATAATCTCAAATAAGCTTTATAGTCTTGTAAGATTTATAATTCTAGATTCAGAATTAATAATATATATTTTTAATAGTATTAAATAGTTTCAAACACTCTTGGAAGCTGCAATAGGTAACTACCTTTAGGCTGATATTTAGAAAATTACTATAAAAAGCTACAATAATATAAAAATAATACTATAAGGTTTCTAAGGCTCTATAAAGCTATATATATTTAATATTATATTATATTCTAATCTTATAAGTAACTTAATATTACTTAGGAAGCTTTATAGGTATAAATTATAGTAAAATTAGAATCTAGATAATAACTATATTTAAAAGGCAGATAGAAGCTACCTTTATTCTCCCAAAGTTATTAATAGGTAATATATATTCAAGTATAACCCTCTTAAGAAGGTATTCTTTTAGGTATCTTTAAATTAAATATTACTACTTAAAGATAAACCTCCTAAGCTCTGCAAGCTATATAAGTATATTACTTTCTTATAAGGATAGCTAATATTTAGATTTTAAAAGCTTTAGTATTTAAGGTTAGAATATCCAGAATCTAAAGTAATAAACTACTTATTAATCTTTATAAAAGATATTAAAGTAACTAGAAACTTATAAGTAGTTACTATAGTAAACTATAATATATATATAAAAAGGAAGATATATAAAATAACATAAAAAGCTTAAAAGAAATTAGTATAGTGTACGAACTTAGAAAAAGGAATTATAATAAATCTTTATATTAATTTATAACTGGTAAATATAGTAATTAATTAATTTATTATAACTAGGTTGTAACTAGTAGTCTCTATTGTATTGTATCTAAGTCTATATTACAGCGTATATATATACGCTATATACTATTAGAATCAATCTATAGAGTAATTCCTCTTATCTAGTTAGTCTAAAAAGTGGGGTATTTAGTATTTTACCTACTACTATGCCTTTTGCTATATTAGTACCTAATTAACCTAACACTAGCAATACTCTCTTTTGTGGCAAAAACGCAAAATAGCGTTAAACACAAAAACAGTATAAAATACAAAAATAGCATAAAACGTAAAAACAGCATAAAACGTAAAAACAGCATAAAATACAAGAATAGTATAAAACGTAAAAACAGCATAAAACGTAAAAATAGTATAAAACGCAAAAACAGCCACTAGTTACATATATCTTTTTAAATACACCAAAAACTAATTAAATACTATTAACAGTATTAACTTATAAAAGTACACCTTTTAATTATCACCACTTAAATACCTCAAGGTCTTCCTATAGTAATACCCTCTATTTACTCTCTTTATCCTTATATCCTCCTTTTATTACCCTCTATAACCTTTATAACCTATCCTTCTATCCTTATAATTACTTTATTTATAGTAATAAATACTTTAAAAGCTTAGTTATTAGATACTTTAGTTATACTATTAGCAAAATTATCTTTACTATTAATTTTTTAAATCTCAGAAATCTCCCTTTTTTTAAATAATTATTATAGTATTATAATATTAATTATTAAATACTTCTTTTTAGTACTATTTAACTTAATAAGATACTTATAAAGGAAATAGAAGTTAGTATATACTACTATTAATATTATTAATATCTTAAGGTACTTAGTTACTTACCTAAAGATAATAGAAATTCTATATTCTATATTAACTTCTATAGTTATACTATAGACCTTAGATACTAATATATTATATATAACTCTCTTTAACTCAGTAAAGAAAAAGTAAATAATATTACCTCTAAGTTTAAAGATCTTATTATCCTTATTAACCTCTTCTATTCCTAGAATAATAATAAACTCTAGTTAGAATATTATATTACTATTATTAATAAAGAATCTATTAATAAAAGTATACAACCTTATTATCTTAATATCAGTGGGGATAACTCTTAAGCCTCTCTTAAGGTTATTTATTTACTATACTAGGTATTTATTAAGATTCTTAATATCTTCCTCTATTAGTTCTTAATATTAAGCTGTAACGGAGAAGTAAAAATATACCTTCAGTTAGTATATAAAAGCAATATACACTCCTTATACTAATTATTTAATAAATATGAATTTTACAATCTTAAATATATAATTAATAAACTTAATCTTCTTACCTTATTTCTTTTAGGTAAAGATAATATTACTATTATCCTATATGGTAATTATATCTCTATTAAATATAAGAAGTTTATATTATATAGATATTAACTTCAGTTTAGCTGTAAATCCCACTTACTAAAGTTCCTTCTCTTTTTTATTATTAAACTTAAGTAAGTAGAGTCTAAGAATATTATCTATTTATATACTTATAATACTAAAATATAAGTTATTAAGCCTAAAGATTATAGAATATAAATTATATAATAAGATCTCTATTTATAGTTAGTCCTTATAGTAGATAGAGTATATTATATACTAATAGATACCTAACTCTATAAAGCTATATAATAGTTAAACTAAAGTTATATTCTATCTTAGTAATAATTCTATCTAGAGATTTTTAATATATATTAATTTAATATGTTTTCAGAATATACTATATATTCTCTATAGAAATATGTTTTATAAACTTTATAGCTATAAATACTATAGAGATATTAACTATATATAATATAGACTTATTATTATTAAGATATAGCATTAATAATAATTTCTATATTAAACTTATAGTTATCCTTAAGGCTGAACTTAAACTAATATAATATTTTACTATTTATTTAGTATTAATAGTAGTTTTTAGTAATTACCCTAATCTTATTAGTTATTATAGTTTTACCTACTTTCTTAAGTATATTATTTAACTTATAGATGCTAAAATAGTTAAGTTTCTTATGAAATTACTATATCTCCATCTCTATAAGGAAGTTAATAGTCTTAGTATAGAAATCCTTCTCAATTAAACACTATAAATATTTATTATATTTTTCTATAGATAGTAATACTTCCTTCTACTTAATCTTATTTTTAAGATTATTAAGATATATTTAGAGGTAGTTTATATTGGGAAAACTTAGTAAAAATAATATAGCTATAAATATAATATTAAAGTTAATATCTCTAAAGAATATCAATACCTTGGTAATATTAAAACTTATAAAATCTTACCTATTTTTAAATTTAATATTTATTTTTAAAACTATGTTATCTAGTAAAATATTGGGAAGAATCTTCTGGAAGACTTTAAATTATTATATATCTTTAGTAAAAAGTCTACTTACTTTAGTATTTAGAAGAATATCTTTAAAAATAACTTCTAAATACTATAAAGTTAGAAAGATCTCTAATTTATTAGTAGTTATTAAGTAATAAAAAATATAGTTTTAAAGAATCTCTATAAGTTATATAAAATTAATAGTTTCCTTCTAGCTATTAATTATAATAAAATAAATAGCTGTAAAGTTATCTTCTAATATCTTATTTATATTATCTCTCACTTTCTTTATTATCTTCCCTACAGAATTAGTATTATTAAAGTATATTATAATCTCCTCTACTAATATAATATTAATAATAAATACCTTCTTAAATTATAAAGTAGCAGCTTTATACTCCTCTGGGGTATATTGTATTAATTAGTATTTATTTACTAATTTTAAGTATACTTAATATTTACCTTATATATCTCTACCTTATATTTTCTTACGAAGCTATCCTAAAGTAATATTATTATTCTATATATATTATAGATAAAGTAGTTAAAAATAGTTATAATATTAGTTTCACTCTTAGCTATTATATATATAGTCTATAAGAAATTAGTTATAATCTATAATATAGTCAGTTTTTTATTTCAACTATCTCTTTTAACTTTTCAATATCTTTATTATCTATTTATATAGTCTATTAATAGTTAGTTTAACTTTATTGATAATATTATAAAATATATTAATTATATTATATATTTAGTATATAGTTATATATATCTTCTTATTAATCTTCTTCTAGAGAGTTTATAAGTTTAGATAAATATATTAAAGAAAGTTAATTTATATTATTATTTTCAATATCTTAATTATATTAATACACTTATAGTTTTCAGTAAAGACCTTAAGGTTTATATTCTTCTACTTTCTATAGTAGTTAAAATAGATTATAGGTATTTTAAATTTATCTCTAACTATTCTAGCTATTTAAGTAATTAAGAAAGTATCTTAGATTAGCAAAATTAACATCTTATAATATAAGTATACTTATCCTACTAGTATATTATTGAATATTCCTCCTACTATATTCTAGCTAATATTATAGCTAATATATTTAGTAATAAATATCTATATTTTATCCTTAAAGATATTATATTTCTTTTTAGTATATTTATTATTTATTCTATATACTTTACTAAATAATAATTTAACCTTCTTACAAAGTTAGTTAAATAGAATATAGTATATCGGTATTAACTAATACTTTACTCTAAGGTAAAAATAAAGTCTTAGGGGTTTAGTTAGTTTTAGGTATTTCTCTTTCTTATTAATAATATCAGTTATCCTTTTAGGTTTCAGTAAGTTAATATCTATTTAAATATCTAGCTTTATTAGTTATAAGCTTAACGTTAATATTATCCTTATTATTAATATTAATAATATTAATTATAGAGAGGGTAACTCTATTATTAAGTTTTTGAGTATAGATAGCTATTAATAAATAGAAATAAATCCTTCTACCCCTAGGAGGTTATTAACAAAATTAGGATTTTTTATAATTGTTTATTTAAGGATAAAGTATTCTTATTAGTTAGTTTTAATTTTTTGTACTATCTATTTTATTAATATCTCTTTTTTAAGAATCTTAATTAGCTTTTCCCTTATTATATTTTTATCTATAGAGAAGTATATACCTCTTTCTATAAAGTAGTTTTTGAAAGTTTATATTAATATCTTTTTTATATTAATAAAATATTCTAAGGTTTATTCCTTAAAGTTAATATAGTAAACTTTCTATATTTTATTAAAATAGATACTTTACTTCTTCTATAAGTAAATATAGTAGTAGATAAAAATATTATTAAGAATATTACTATTAGTATTTATCTAAAGTTTAATATTCTTACTCTATTATTAAATACAATTTTTTAGTATATTCCTACTAGTATCCTTTTTTTATATATTAGAATATCTTTTTATACTTATTAATTTCAATTATAAGAATATTATTATAGATTATATTTTTATATAAGTTATTCATAGAGTCTAGAGAGAAATATATATTTAAGATATTAAGCTAAGAGAATATCTATAATTAGTATAGCTTTGTTATATCTTAATTATAGATATATCTTTAAAAACTACAGCTTCAGAAGTATATATACTTATTAAAAAAACTCTTACTAGTAAATAAATATCTCCTTCTAGTAAAAATCTTATCAATATCTTCCTATTTCTAATTTTTCTTAATCTAGTAGATACTATTTCTTACTAGTAATATTAGCGGTAAATTAGTATATTTTAGTAGTATCCTTATAGAAACTTACTTTAAAAATAAAAGCTAATTATTATTAAATAGTAATATTATTAAGATTATTATTAATTTAGCTTACTATTCTACTATATAAATATACTACCTATAGTAGATAGAAATAATAAGTAATAGTATAAAGATATTATTAGTTATACTAATTTATATGATCTAATATACTATTTCTTAGCTTTTTATTATTATAGAGGGAAACTTTAAAAATAACCTATAATAGTTAGCTAATTAAATATATTACTTTACTATTAGTTCAAATAATTCTTTTCTTATATTATTTCTTATTTTTTCCTCTTCTTCTTATCTTTTTGGTTTTACTATTAAGATAAATATTCCTTCTTTTTATTCTTTTTTGAAATATAGTTCATTAAAAGAACTTTCCTAATAGGGAGTTTTTGAGTAGATAATAATATTATTAGTATTAATCTTTCCTCTCTTTATAGTAATTATAATATTTGTTAGTTTAACTTATAGTTACCTTATTATCATTAATACTTTATTAAATACTTATTAAATACCTATAGGTAGGAATAAGAAATAATAGTTTCTTAATACTTTCTTTCTTAATATTAGTTATAATATCTATAATAATTTATTATTCTTAGGGAATTCTAATTAGAATACTTCTCTATTATAATTATATATAGAATATATAGAGGAAAAAGATTATAAGCTAATATTATTACCTAGTTTTAAATTCAGAATATTTATATATTAGATTATATTATTAATTATATCTTTATAATTATTTCTAGAGTTTCCTTACTATATAAAATAAAGATTATTTTCTTTATTATTATTTTTATTATAGTTAAATTCTAACTACTAAGTAAACTATATTATAAATATAAATATATTAACTAAAGTATTTTATTTCTTCTATATAATACCAGAAAGGAGGAAGTTTTAATATATTATTTTTAATTATTAACATATTATATCTATTATTATCAAGATACTCTCTTATTTCTTAATAGTTAAATATATATAAGATATTGGAAAGTAATAATAAAAAATAATAGTTTTATTATAAATTCCTTTCTTCTAGATATATTAATCTTATTACTTTATCTTAACGTTTATTATCTTAATTTAATATTAATTTTAGTTATTTTCTATTATATAGTATATATAATATAATATTAAGTAAATAGATTCTTATAAGCTTTTGTTTACTTTTATTTCTATTATAAGCTTATTATTAATATTCTCAGAATAATATACAGTTATAATAACTTTAAGTTATATATTTCTATTTAGAAACTATATGTAAAATTCCTTAGAAGATATTATAAATTTATCTTTTTAGATATTACTTATTAGTTTATAATTAAATAATAGTAATCAATATTAGTAGTAGTTAAACTACTAATTAATGTTAGTTTACAACTAGTAAATACAGTAATTAATTAATTCATTATAACTAGATTATAATTAGTAGTTTCTATTTTATTATATCTGAATCTATATTATAGTATATATATATATACTATATACTATTAGAATTAATCTATAAGATAATCTCTCTTATCTAATTAATCTAAAATATGGAGTATTTAGTATATTACTTACTACTATATCTTTTGCCATATTAGTATTCAGTTAACCTGACACTTTATAACTTTAAAGAGAATTATAAAAGCTATATATTTACTGTAATCTTTATAAATTAAGTAATAAGTTTAACGTAAAACTTCTATCTTTATATAAGGAAGATAGGGAAGCTTCTAAGTATTATTAGAAAGCTTCTTAACTTTCTAAAAATTGTATATAAGATATTAGTAAAGAAGATTAAGGTAGATAATAAGATCTAGAAGTATAAAGTAATCTAGATAGAAATTTAAAAGAGAGATATTAAGTTTAAACTCTTTATACTAAATATTTAAACTTAAAATAGTAGAGTAGAGAAGGTAGTAGTAGTAATTAAGAAGTATATAAAATTTATAGTAATTAAGATATCTCTTTCTTCTATCCTATAACCTAAAGTTCTAAAAGCTGCTATATATACTTATAATTATATATCTTTAGCTTCTTAAGGCTAAAAGATATTATATAAGTAATTTTATTATTACTTCTAGAAGAATAAAAATAAATATATATTAACTTTAAACTTCTTTCACCTAAGAGTATATAGATACTAAGTATATATAATAATTTAAGAAGCTTAACTTATATAATATTACTACTAGAAACTTATACTAAAGATATTCTTAGAATTTCTAGTTAGCTATATTTTAAGTAATTTCTTTAGAATTTTGAATTCTTTTTAGAAGGAAGGTTTTATAAAAAGAAATATAATTTTTAAGAAGAATTTTTTTTAATAGTAATCTAAAGAATTTTATATTAGAAATATTATAGATAAACCTTAAAATAATCTAAAAGAGATTTACTAAGTTTATAAAGTAATTACAAAATATAGCTATAAGGTAAGATACTAATAAGGAAATAGATAAAATTATAGAATTTCCCTTAACTATTTAGAATATTAAGTAAATAAGTATTTAAGATTCTTAAGAGAAATTTAACTTTTAAGAGAAACTAGCTTTTACTAAAACTAAATTTAAGCTTTAATCTATATTACTCATCTCTCTAGAATTTATAAGTTTTATAATAATATTCTAGAAGATACTTATTACTAAATATAAGGTGGGAAGGTAGATATAGTAGAATTCCGAAATAATAAGGATATCATTATAACTATTCTTCAAGCTACTTTTCTAGTGGAATATAAGATATATAAAGATCTTAAAAATTATATAAAACCAGTTACTATATTTAGTACATAATTAAAGTTTAGTTAGTTTAAAAATTCTAATAAGGTAGATAATTTAGAATATATAATAGAAAAGCTGCCAGATAAAGTAAGTAAGGAAATCTATAAGAAGCTACTAAGATATTTACAGAAATATCCACTATTATTAAGTAATTTAAAAAACTTAAAGTAGAATTAAGAGAAGATTTATATACCTTCAGGAGAGTTCCAGTTATTATTATATAATATAAAATCTTTAAGTTTTTAAAGTATATATTAGTAAAAGTTACCTTTCCTTCTAATATCCTACTGGCAGCTTATAAGTAGAGAAGAATATCTGAATTATACTAAAAAGAGTATAAGCTCTTAAAACTTTTACTTATTAATATAAAGTTTCAGAAAGACTAGGGAAGTATATTTATAAAACTATTAAGTCTTAAGGTTATAGGATAAAGTTAATAAGCTAACTATAAGAAGTTAAATAATTTTAAGTTACTACTAGGTTTATATATATAAGCTTAATAAATATAGGTAATTACTTAAGTTAAAAACTTACTTAGTAATATAAGGAAACTAGTAACTAAAAGATATATATAATATCTATATAGTAATACTTATAGGAATACTTTTTTGGATACTTATACTAATTATAATACAGTTTAACCTTAAGCTTCTTTAGTATAATATAATTAATACTTTTATTTATACTAATATTAATAAGGAGATTTATATGAGGCTGCCTCCAGAAAATAAGAGATAGGGGAAGGTTTCAAAGTTTTGGAAGATTCTATATAGTCTTTATTAATTACCTATTTCTTAATAGTAATATCTTAAGAAAAACCTAAGGAACTTATAGTTCTCTTATATTTCTAGAGAAAATTACTACTAGTATAAAAGCTAACTTCTATTTTTCTTTTATATTAATAATTATATTTCAGTATATCTAAAAGTATATAAAAGTCTCGTAAGGAAAGCTATGAGAGATTTTTAATTACAGTATTACCTTAAGGAAGGAAAGAACTTACAGTAATTTCTAGATATTAAAATACTTATTAATTAAGAAGCTTAAAAGCTATAGCTTTCGTAAGCTATATATGCAGAAAAAACTTATACGTTTCTACCAGAAGGCTAAAAGCCTCAGGAGAGAGATTACTTCCTAATAGTATACTTAGAATTTCTTCTATATAATAAAGAGGCTTTATATTAAGAAGTTAACCTCTACTAAAGGAAAGTAAGTATTATATTATATATAGTAATCATAATAAGACTGAATCTAGTGTTTACAGCTAATTCATTAGCCTAATTTAACTAATATCTAAAGATTCAGTATTAAGAAGCAGTAAATTAAGTATTTAATTTTATTTATAAAACTTAGTATTTATACCTTAAGTATAGTATAGAATCTAGAAGCTTAGAAGATAGTTTAGTAGTTTCTTTTAATATAAGCTTTAAAGATAATATATAAGATTCAAAAAGCTTTTAAGGTCTTATAATAAAGTTCTTTAGAGGTAGTATTACTTAGAAGGTTATAAAGTGATTAATAGTTACTATATTAACTATAGAATTAAAGTTATTCTCTCTCTTCTTAGCAGCTAAAAAGATACTATTTGTAAGTTATCTACTAGCTTTGTTATAATTCTAACTACCTATAGAAAACTTAGCAGTAATAAGGTTTTCTATCTCCAAAAGTATATTAATAATAATTTAGATTAAGTGTAATAACCTCTAAATAGTAAGTTTAGTAATAAAAGAGCTTATAAAATTTTAAACTTATCTGAAATATATAAATATCTATAACTACTAGCTTTATTAAGAGATCTCTAAAAAGAGATTATTAGTTACTTATACTTCCTTAGCGTAACTTATAGTAGATAGTCTAATAAAAATACTACCTAAATAGTAGTTTAAAAAGTTCTAAAAGTAATTTAGTTTATATTACTAGAAGGATCTTCTTAAATAAAATTATATTAGTAACCTCAGAAGAATAAGAAAATATAGTTTAAGCTTTCTCAGTCAAGGTTAGTATAGAATATAACTTAATTAGAAACCTCATAAGTTTATAATTTAACAGACTGAAAGTATAAGAAAGCAAAATATTTCTTAATTTAAAGTTAAAGTCTGTAAGCAAAAGGATATTTAGAATATAAAGCCTATAAGTAAAAATAAATTCTCTATTACTAAAACTTAAAATAAGAAACTAGAAGCTTTATTATTATTCTAAGGAATTACTATAATAAGCTACCTACTTATATATATTAAGAAGAAGTTTAAGGAGGACGTTACAAATATAACTATTCAGTATAATAAAAGGTAAAGCTTAAGTAAGTAACGTAAATTAGCAATTAGATTCTTATAAGGATATAGACTCTATAGTCTGTATAGAGAGCCGGAATAGCTAGAATTACGTAATTAATAGAAGCCTAGAGCTACAGAGCCTCTATAGGATAAAATCCTCTTATAGTTACTACTAGTTAGCCTACTAAGTTAAAATCTTATAACCTACAGAAACCTACCTTTTACTACTTTCCCTTTCCTTACTTAGACTTTTAGCTATACTCTTACAATTTTTTAACTTCTATCTCTCTAAGAAAGTAAGACCGAAATTTCAGTCATAATTCTATAATGAACGCCCGCTAACTAATCAGTATCCACACAAAAAATAACTACGTCTGCTAACTATTTAGTAATTATATTAAGAGTAATAACATCTAAAATTACAGCCTCCAAAAATACAGCCTCTGAAAATATACTCTCCAAAAATATACTTTCTAAAAACACACCCTCAACTAGTAAGTATATAGTAACCTCTACGGCAGCTATATTAATATAAGCAGCTAAAATAAGAAATACAGCTATTAATACTATAGTAACTAGTAAATATATAGTAATACTAATACCATCTAAATTAATATAGATAGTTACTAGTAACTTAAGTAATAAAGCTACTAATAATATAGTAATAGTAACTACTATAGCGTTTATATACCTTCTTAAATAATAATTGTTATTTATAAAGATTATAATAAACTAAATATCCAATAATATATTATTAGGTTAACTGGGTATTAATATAGTAAGGACTATAGTAGTAAGTAATATACTAAATATTCTACTTTATAGACTAATTAGATAAGAGGAATTATCCTATAAATTAATCCTAATAATATATAGTATATATATATATACTATAATATAGACAAAGATATAAATAATTAGAGACTACTAGTTATAATCTAATTATAATAGGTTAATTAATTATAATATTTACCAGTTATAAACTAATACTACTTAGTAATTCAACTACTATTAATATTTATTACTACTACTTAACTATAGATTTATAAGGAATACCTAAAGAAATAAGATTATAATATCTCCTAAGGAATCCTATAGATAGCTTCTAAGTAGAAAAAGGTAACTTAAAATTATTATAATTATATATTATCTTAAGAATATTAACAATAAGCTGATAATAGAAATAGAAGTAAAGATGAACTTATAATAACCTATTTACTTAATATTATATAATATTTACTATATATTAAAAACTAACCAAAATTAATACTAAATGAAAATAATAAGTATTAAAATAAAGTAATAAGATTAATATATCTAGAAGAAAGAAACTTAAAATAAAACTACTATTCCTTATTATTACTTTCTAATATTCTATATATATTTAACTATTAAGAAATAAAAAAGTATCTTAATAATAGTAAATATAATATATTAGTAACTAAAAATAATATATTAAAAACCCCCTTTTTCTAATATTATATAGAAGAAATAAAATACTTTAGTTAATATATCTATATTTATAATATAGTTTACCTAGTAGTTAGAACTTAACTATAATAAAAATAATAATGAAAAGAAAAGCTTTTATATTATATAGTAAGGAGACTCTAAAAGTAATTAAAAAAATATTATTAATAATATAAACTAATATATAAATAATCTAAGTTTAAAACTAGATAATAATATCAGCTTATAATTCTTTTTCCCTATATATTCTATATATAACTATAGTAGAGAAATATCCTGATTAAGATTCCCTAGGAATAATAAATTATTAAGATATTATAATTAATACTAAGATAGAAAATATTAAGAAATTATTATTTCTTATTTTTACCTATAAGTATCTAATGGGTATTTAATAAAATATTAATAATAATAAGGTAACTATAAGTTAAACTAATAAATACTATAATTAGAATAAAGAGAGAAAATACTAATACTAATAATATTACTATCCACTTGAAAAACCCCTATTAAGAGAGTCTTTCTAATAAACTATATTTTAAAAACATATAAAAAAGAAATATTTATACTAACATTAAAACCAGAGAGATAAGAAAGAGAAGAAATAATAAGAAATAATATAAAAGGGGAATTATTTAAACTAATAGCAAAATAATATATCTAACTAGCTAACTACTATAGCTTATTTTTAAAACCTCCCTCTATAGTAATAAAGAACTAAGAAATAGTATACTAAATAACGTAAGTTAATATAACTAATAATATCCTTATATTATTACTTATTATTTCTATCTACTATAAGCAGTATATTTATATAATAAAAAACTAAGTTAAGTTAATAATAATCTTTATTATATTATTATTTAATAATAACTACTTTTTACTTCTTAAGTAAACTTCTATAAGAATACTACTAAAGTATACTAATCTACTACTAATATTACTAATAAGAAATAGTATCTACTAAATTAATAAAAATTAGAAATAGGAAGATATTTATAAGGTTTTCACTAGAAATAAATATCTATTTAGTAGTTATAATTTATCTAATAAGTATCTATACCTCTAAAGTTATAACCTTTAGGGTAATGTCTATAATTAAGATATAATAAAGTTATACTAACTATAAATATTCTCCCAGCCTGATATCTTAAATATATCTTCCTCCCCAGACCTTATTAATAGCTTTTATAAGAATATAATCTATAATAATATCTTAATAACTGAAATTAAACAATATAAGAAAGTATCCTAATATAGAAAAGTAAATATACTAGTAGGAATATACTAAAAAGTTATATCTTAATAATAAAGTAAGAATAATAAACTTTGAATAAATATTAGTAGTAATATCTTTAATAATATCTTTATCTACTATTATATTTACCTATAAAAGAAGTAAAATATTTATTCTGATAAAATATAAAAAACCTATTATAGTAACTTTAAGAAATAAACTTTAGAATATGTTACTAATATAGAAAAAATATTAATATAAGTTTTTAAAAACTATCTTATAGGAAGAAGTATATATTTCTCTATAGATAAAAGTATCATAAAGGAAAAACTAATTAAGATCCTTAAAGAAGAGACACTAATAAGATAAATAGTAAAGAATATTAAAACTAACTAATAAGAATATTTTATCTTCAGATGAAATCATAAAAAACTCTAGCTTTATTAATAACCTCCTAGGGATAGAAGGATTTATTCCTATTAATTAATTACTATCTATATTAAAGAGCTTAATAATAAAATTACCTTCTTTATAATTAATATTATTAATACTAATAATAAAGATAATATTAACACTAAACTTATAACTAATAAAACTAAATATTTAAATAGATATTAACTTACTAAGGACTAAGAGAATAATAACTAATAAAGAAGAGAAATATCTAAAGCTAACTAGACTCTTAAGATTCTATACTTACTTCAGAGGAATATATTAGTTAATATTAAAATATTATATTCTATTTAACTAACCTCACGAGAAAATTAAATTATTATTTAGTAAAGTATATAGAATAAATAATAAATATACTAGAGAGAAATATAATATCTTTAAAAATAAAATATAGATATTTACTACTAGATATATTAGCTATATTATTAGCTAGAATATAGTAGGAGAAGTATTTAATAATATACTAGTAGGATAAATATATGTATATTATAAAATATTAAATTTACTAATTTAATATAACTTCTTAATTATCTAAATAACTATAATAATTAGAAATAAGTTTAAAATACTTACAGTCTACTTGAACTACTAGAGAGGATAAAAGAATATAAATCTTAAGATTTTTACTAAAAACTATAAATATACTAATATAGTTAGAATACTTAGAATAATAATAATATAGATTAACCTCCTTTAATATATCTATCTAAATTTATAAGATCTATAGGAGAAGATTAATAAGGAGATATAAATAATTATATACTAAGTATATAATATAATTAATATACTTTATAATATTATTAATAAAGTTAAACTAACTGTTAACAGACTATATAAATAGATAATAGAGATACTGAAAAGTTAAAAAAGATAGTGAAAGTAAAAGACTAACTATATTATAGATTATAACTAATTTCTTACAGATTATATATATAATAGCTAAAGGTGGAATTAATATTTTAACTATTTTTAATTACTTTATTTATTATATATATAGAATAATAATATTATCTTAAGATAACCTCACAAGAAAATATAAAGTAGAAATATATAAGATAAATATTAAATATATTTAAAACTAGTAAATAAATACTAGTTAATAAAATATATTCCAGAGGAATATAGATTACTACCTTATAATTCAAGAAGGTATATATTATTAATATTATATTAATAGAAGAGATTATAATATATCTTAATAATACTAATTTTATAGAAGAGATAATAGAGGAAGTAAGAGATAATATAGATAAGATATTAGAAAGTAACTTTATAACTATCTACTTTACTATAATAAATAGCCAGAAGGAAACTATTAACCTTATATAACTTATAGAGATCTTTCAAAACTATACTTTTTACTACTTAATAACTACTAATAAATTAGAAACCTTCCTAATTTTATAGTATTCAGAAGTTATTTTTAAAGTATTCTTCTAGATACTAAAATAAGTAGATTTTCTACTAAAAATATATAATAACTTAAAGCCCTCTAGAAGATCCTCCCTAATATCTTACTAAATAAAATAACTTTAAAGATAAATATTAGATTTAGAAATAGGTAAGATTTTATAAATCTTAATATTACTAAAGTATCTATATTCTTTAGAGATATCAACTTTAATATTATATTTACAGTTATACTATACCTACTAAATTTCCCTAATATAAACTACCTCTAAATATACTTTAATAATCTTAATAATAAGATTAAGTAGGAGGAAGTATTACTACCTATAGAGAGATATAATAAATACTTATAATTCTTAATTTAAGAGAATCTCTATAATAAAACTATTAACTTCCTTATAGAGATAGAGATATAGTAGCTTTATAAAGAATTTAGTTACTTTAGTATCTATAAGTTAAATAATATACTTAAGAAAGTAGGCGAAATTATAATAACTAATAAGATTAAAGTAATTACTAAAAACTACTACTAATATTAAATAAAGAGTAAAATATCATACTAATTTAAATTCAGCCTTAAGGATAACTATAAATTTAATATAGAAATTATTATTAATATTTTATCCCTTAATAGTAATAAATCTATACTATATATAATTAATATCTCTATAATATTTATAGCTGTAAAGTCTATAAAAATATCTCTGCAGAAGATATATAATATACTCTTAAAATATATTAAATTAATATATACTAGAAACTTCCAGATAGAATTATTATTTATATAGAATATAACATTATAGCTAAAAACTTTAATAAGGAAGCTAATGATATAAATAGTAAGGTTAAAATTATATTAGTTAATATTTATAATAGTATTGGTAAGATAGAATATTACTATATCCCCCTATAGAAAGTATATAAAATTATCTAAAATAAGATACTAGAGATTAATAGAGAGGAGATATTATATAATATAGTTATAATAATTAATAATATTAGTAGCTTAAATAGTTTTATACTAATTCTACTGATTTTTAGAATATACTTATATCTTAATATAATATTACTACTATCTCTAAATATTATAAAATAAATAGTTACTATCTAGAAAATAATAGAAGAAATATATGAAATCTATACTAAATAGTAAGTTTCTAATATTCTAAATATATATAATAGCCTCTCTAGTACTTTAGTTTATTACTTACTTCTTTAATTAGAAGTATATATTTACTATAAATATTAAAGTTAGATAGAATCCTTCAGACCTTTCTTTATTAATAGTAAGATATATATTATAAAGATAGATAGTAAACTTAGTATTTTTAGATTAATAATAGTTAAGTTATATTATTAACTATATACTAAAGAGATAGAAACTTAAAACCTATATAATAACTAACTATTACATAAATATCTGAAAGAAAGTATATTAATAGTAGTATTAAATAAGGATAAACTAAAGTAATAAGAACAACTTTATAAAAATATAATTTTTATTATAGAAGCTAAACTTATAAATAAAATCTACTATAATATCTATTTAGTAATAAAAAAGATAGAAATATTCACTAAAACTATTAAACTTTAGTAATATAGTCTTATTTTAATATTAGGGAAGCTATTTTAGAGATTATATACTATAGAGTAGAAGACTCTATTAGTAAACAATATACTCTATTTTAAGTATTCTAATATCTAGAAATATAATAGTATAAGAATCTTTAGCCTTCACTTTATTAATAAAGTTAAGAGTATAAATAATATACTATATAAAAAGTTATAGTTAGTTATTAAGAGCTTTAATAATTAGGGGAAAACTAATATCCTTACATAATTAGTAATAATCTAATAATTTAACTATCACTTAATATTAATATTATTAGTAATATTGAAAGAAGTAACTCCTATAGAAATCTACCTTTAAGATATTACCTAAATATATATATAAATAGAGATAATACTAACTTACCTTATACTAATAAAACTACCTATAAGTCTATATAGTTTAGATTCAGAGGGTATTATTATTATTATAGTTTAACTATTATATAACCTTATAGAGTTAAGTACTTATTACTATATAATATACTCTAGCTATTATAAAGACTAACTAAAAATAGAAACTTTATTATATAATTTATATTATATAATCTCTAGATTTAATAATCTATATTTCAGTATTATAAATATATAAATAGATAATATCCTCAGACTTTACTTATTTAAATTTAATAATAAAGAAGAAGAGAAGTTTCAGTAAGTGAAGTTTACAGCTAAACTAAAGTTAATATTTATATAATATAAACTCTTTATATTTAATAGAGATATAATTATCCTGAAAGATAATAGTTATATTACCCTCTCTTAAAAGAAATAAAGTAAGACGATTAGGCTTATTAATTATATATCTAAAACTGTAAAATTAATATATATTAAATAATAAGTATAAGGAGTATATATTATCTCTATATACTAACTAGAGGTATATTTTAACCTCTCTATTATAGTTAAATATTAAGAACCAATAAAGGAAGATATTAAGAAATTTAATAAATACTTAATATAGTAGATAAATAACTTTAAGAGAAAGCTAATATTTATCCCTACTAATATCAAGATAATAAGACTATATATCTTTATTAATAAATTCTTCACTAATAATAGTAATATAATATCCCAGCTGGAATTTATTATTATTCTAGAGATAGAAGAAATTAATAAGGATAATAATATTTTTAAACTTAGAGGTAATATTATCTATTTTTCCTCTACGAAATTAAAGAGAGTTATATATAGTATATTAATATCTAAGGTCTATAATATAACTATAGAAGTTAATATAAAATATATAATATCTACTACTTTTAGGTAAGTAACTAAATACCTTAAAATACTAATAATATTAATAATAATATATACTAACTTCTACTTCCTCTATAAATATCTTATTAAATTAAATATTACTAAAGAGAAGAATCTTATAATTAATATTATAATACTATAATAATTATATAAAAGAAGGAAGATCTTTAAAATCTAATAAATTAATAGTAAAAATAGCCTTACTAATAGTATAACTAAAATATCTAATAATTAAGTCTTTAAAGTATTTATTACTATAAATAAAGTAATTATAAGGATAGAAGAATAGATTATAAAAGCTACAGAGGGTAATAAGAGAAGGATATAAAGATAAAGAAAGTAAATAGAGGGTATTACCACGGGAGGGCCTTAAGGTATCTAAATAGTAATAATTAAAAGGCGTACTTTTATAAGTAAATACTATTTGTAGTATTTAATTGGTCTTTAGTATACCCAAAAAGATATATATAACTAGTAGCTGGTTTTTTACGTTTAACGCTATTTTTACGTTTAATATTATTTTTATATTTTACACTATTTTTACGTTTTATACTATTTTTGCGTTTTACGCTATTTTTACGTTTTATGCTATTTTTGTATTTTACGTTATTTTTACGTTTGATACCATTTTACACTTTTACTACAAAAGAGAGTATTACTAGTGTTATATTAACTGGATACTAATATAGCAAAAACTATAGTAGTGGGTGATATACTAGATACTCCACTTTTTAGACTAATTAGATAAGAGGGATTATCCTACAGATTAATCCTAACAGTATATAGTATATATACGTATACTGTAACGTAGACTAAAATATAGATAATTAGAGACCACTAGTTACAACCTAGTTACAATAAATCGATCGATTATAATATTTACTAGTTATAAACTAATATATACTATTAGTAAGCCTAACGTTATTAATAGCCTCCTTAGTAACCTATAGATAAATATACTTAAAACCTCCTACCAACCCTACAGCCTTCTTTATAAAAATACCACTCTATACAAAATCAAGAATTAGCTAACAGTAATTTAAAACAACTATACTCTACAGCCAGAAACCTTAAAGATATAAAAGATTCAGTAAGCTATAATAGAATTATTATATAACCTCTAGATGTTATAATATAACTATAAATATACCTTACTAAATCCTTTATAAGCTAACTTTACAGTATTTACTTACTGCTTATTAACTAACCCTACCCTATAAAAGCTACACCTCTATAATATACTTTATATTATGCAATTTAAAAGTTAATTACCACTAAAGTTTTACACCAAATAGTTAGCAATCTATAGGTTTCTAGAAACTATTAAATTAGAGGCCTCTAGGTTTTACATATTTACCTTCTTCTACAATCTTAAAACTATAATATAAAAGCATCTATAACAGCAAAAGTATAATAAACAGCAACTAAGAGCTATAACCCTAGCAGCTAAACACCTCTAGAAAATATTACAGCCTCATAAGGAAACCTCTAGCAGTATCACTAAGAAAGCTATCAGTAGTATCAAGAAAGCTACTAGCTATAATATTACTAAAAGCTTAATATTAAAAAAGCTACACCTGAAGGGTAAGAAATATAAAATCTATAGTACGTTAGGCTATTTAATAGCTACTTATTATTACGGGCCAGCCCCGTACGGAACACGCTATAGAACACTCTACTTAAGTGCAGCCAGACAACAAGTTGGTAACTTGTTGTTACGTACCTTTTGACGAGGCCACGGTGTATAGCTCAATTGGTAGTGCTGTTCGTATGCGTGCGCCCGCGCATACAGGTACTGAAGGCCGAGACGTTATTAGCTGCAACGCTACGCCCCTGTGGGGCCAGCCCTTCACACTTATTACCAAAATAAATTCTATATATTCTACCAGAAATCCAGCTACCCTATAAAAGTTTACTATAATTACCTAGCTACTAAAAGCATACCACTAAAAGGCCCTAAGGTAATATATAGCAGCAGCAGTCTCCTTATAGAAGCAAAATAACCAGCAAATAACCACCTATACCTTAGTAATCTAATTAGTTACAGAAAACCCTATATATCTAATCCACTATAGAATACCTCATAATATAGAGAAAGAAATTAGATATCCTAGTATTACCTTAAAATATCCAGTTAATATACTAAAGCTTTATAAGTTAAGATACTCACAAGGAAGCCTCACTAAAAAGCTACTAACCTTACAAATTAATATACCTATAAGAAATCTTATTAACTTAATATAGTAACGGAAATATTACAGATTAATATACTTATAACTTCGAATCTCTATTTTTAATAATCAAAAGTCCATTATTTTTACTATTATTTCAACTATTTTTTAACTATTATTTTAACTATTATTTAAACTATTATTTAATTATTATCTCGTGATGAATAAATAGTATGGTATACGGTCTGAATGTAGGTTATTAAAAAGTATAATCTATTTAACCTAGAATAGAACGCTCGAATGCATATAAATAGGCTAGTTAGGCCTTATATAAGCCAGAATAGCCACACAGCAGAATAGATACTATAGCTATTCTCACACACCCCCCCAGTGGAATAACCGCTAGACGAAATCTTATATTTTAAGCTCCAAATAGTATATTTTTAACAAATAAAATACTGTAAATAGATATTGAAAGTTGTTTTTTGAATATTAAAATAAAAGAAATAATATTCCTCGACTAACCTATTATAATATTTATCTTTAATATAGTTATTATTAATATTCAGCAGAAGCAACCTATTAGTTCCTTCTAAGATTATATAATCTTAGCCCTATAAATATTATAAACTTCAGCTTTATTTACACTTACTAAACTTTCTTATCTTCTTAACTAATAATTTTAATTATTATTATATTTATTAGCTATAAATATTACTACTATAGATTTTATATATTATTTTATATAAATTATTTTAACTATTACTAATGTTTAATTTAGGCTGAAGTAACTTATAATATTATCGCTAAGGTTAATAGTGTAATTCTGTTATATCTTATTCTGGATACTGTAGTTTCTAATCAGCTTATTTCTATTCTCACTCAGTAAATTCCTTTATTAAAGAAGACGCTCTCTAATACTAACCTTATATCTTTTTAATAAATAGAATTCAACTTTATAATAAGTATTTTTCGTTATTTTTATTATTCCCTCGCTCCTAATAATACGTCTGGAATTTAAGAATTAATTCTTTATTTTCTTAAGGAAGTATATTATATTTAGTAACTATTTTGTTTATTTATTTATTTTACTAATACTAACTTTTTATTTCTTATAGATATAATAGTAAACTTTATTATTAAACTTATAAATTTTATTAGAATTTAGTTTATTTATATAATTTAAAAGTAGGTTAGTAATATAAAATATTTATATCCTTTTAAAATATATTTTATTATTAAGTAGTAGTTTAAAATTAAGGTTTCCTAACTGAAAATCTTTATTAAAATATATTTTACTAAGTTTCCTAATCCCTAAGAATCTTCACCTAGTCTCCATATACCTAAGTTACCTAATATATCTAAATCCAGTAATATTAAAAATATTATTATTCAGAAGCTAGCTACTTCTATCAAGAAGTTAGCTACTCCCACTATTATTAAGTATTATTATAGTTATCATAAGAAAGTATAGATTATTATCCCTCCTATTAATAATAAGGAAGATAATTTTACGGGTGATCTATCAGTTGAGAATAAGAATAAAAAGTCTAAACTTATTAAAGAGGATAATAATAAGGTTAAATAACCTAAAGAAGAAGAAGAGGATAAAGTTAAAGAGGTTATTAAATACCTAAAGAAATATTATAAGAATATATTAATATCTATAAGAAAATCTACTTAAATTAAGAATTAAGAAGTATCTTCTAAGATTAAGAATCTGAAATATTAACTTAAGAGTATATAGTATTAATTAGCTAACCCTAATAAATTTACTAATTCCAAGAAATCTATACTTATTAAGAAGAGTAAGTTAAAAATTGAGACTTTAGAGGAACGTAAAAGTTACTTAGTTAAAAACAAGACAATTAGAGAGGCTCAGCCTCTCTAAACTATTCCCTATACTATTTATATTTTAAGTTTTATTCTTAACTATAGTCTCTATCTTTACTTAATCAAAATTAGAAATAGTAATATACCTACTAAATATTATTTCTAATATATGAATAGGTTCTAAAAAACCTATATCTCTATATCCCAAAAACCTTATAATATATTTAAATATTATATTAAAGTTATTAAGATATCTAATAATAATCCTATAAGTAACTTATTATAAATTACTGACCTAAAACTAACTTTTATAGATAAAAAATAAGTAAGTTAGTAATATAAAAATTATAGTCTAACTTAAGTTATATTTAAACTAACAGAAAGAATTCAAATTAGCTTTTATTAAAAATAGAAGTACTCCTAGTTTTATTATTTAGACGCCAGTCACTCTAAAGAATACTATCACTAAAGTATTATTATCCTTACTACCTTTTCAACTACTTATAATTAACCAGATCTCTAATCTAACTATAAATATAACTAGGTTACCTTTTAGCTAGAATCCTATCTCTAAGCTAGTCACTAGTAGTTTTAGAGGTTATTTTAGTAGTTTAACTTTTAGCTCTATTAGACACCCCCCTACTTTAAGCTAAAGCTATCAGACGCCAACCTTAGTTCCAGCAGAATTTAACATATTTTTAACATCTCTTTAGCCTAATTTCTATATATTAGTAACTATAGCTCAGGCTTTATCTCAAGATAATAAGTTTAAACAGTCTCTCTTAAGTTAGATACAGACTTAACTAGAGACTTTTATTCCCTATAAGAAAGTAGATAAATTCCACTATTTACTTACACTCTATATTAATACTACTAAAACCTTCCTCTAAAAATTAGGATTTTATTTATTATTATTTAAGTTCTAGTTTTTAGGAGACTAAGTAGCTTAGCTTAAGTAATCTTAATAATATTAATTTAAAATCTATTAGGTTAAGAAATACTCTAAATTATTTAAACTTCACTCAAATTAAGTTTTTTATAAGTCTATCCACTAGTATTATATCTATAAATATATAGATAACCTTAAAACTCCCTTTTAAGTATTCTTAGTGTAACTATATTTATTAAATATCTATATATTAAAGTCTGGTAGATAGATACTTACTATCTGAAACTACCAGTCTGATAATTTAGTAGTTATTATAATAGACTCTCTAAATATCTCTAAGATCTAACTCTATATCTCAAAACAGTCTCTTTAGAGCTATAGCCTCTTTTAAAATATATTTAAAACTAAGAAGTCTTACCTTAGTAGTTAATATTATAATAATATTTTATTAAGTAGCTTTTTATTAGATTAGTCCTCTAAATAAAGTAATAATATAACTATAACTTAATCTTTAAGTATCTTTATTATCTACGAAAGAAATATCTCTAGTAATTAAGAGTATCTAAAATATCTTATTTATACCTCCTAAGCTTCTAAACTGAAATACTAAGAATCTTATCTTATAGAGATACTAAATTATATAATTTATAGTATCTTAATATATTTAAGAAGAATTTATAAAATATCTTAATAGGAGAGAGTAGGTATATAAAATATCTAGTTATACTATAATTAATATATAGAGAATTAAACTAACCTTAATCTAATATATATAAATTTCTTTTAATATTACTTAATCTAGATTTATAATAAAAGATACTATTAGAAATAGTATTATTAATATTAGTTTATATTTAAGATTAAAATATTTAGCAATTTTAGTAATATATATATTGTGAACTAAGTAAATCTTCTAATATTTATAATCTCTAATTACTTAAACTCCCAGAAAATACTCTACTAGACCTTATTCCTTTAGCTTATATACTTACTTTATATTAGTAATAATATTAAATACTTCTTTTTCAGCTACCTTATAATATAAAAGAAGAATATTATCTATATAAAAGAGGATATAAACAGTTAAACTCTAGTTTTTAAATAGATAAAGTTTCTCTAGGTAAAAAATAAGATCTAGAGACTTTAGTATAATATAGAAAACCTTATACTATAGGAGGGATATATCTTAAAATCTATAAAAAGCTTATTTAAACTCTACGTACCTCCCTATAACCTTAAATTTATTAGGTGTTACAGGCTATATCTGGATGTCTGGCTAGGGCTGTGCCTAGGTATCCGAAACTAACCTCCTCGCTTGAGTGGGGCCCTGGTGGGTCCTATATAGCACTATATATGCAGACTTTTCTATGTATCTGTGAAGGCTTCTTTTTTACTCCTTAGTTCTAAATAAATAGTATTTTATGCTGCCTTCTAGTTAAATAAGCTTAGGTGCAGCTTTTTATATATTTAGAATTTAGTTTTATTTACTATATAGATAATACTGGGTAGAGTGTAGCTCCCTACTGGTTAAGTATATAATCTAGTTAAGTGTAGCTTTTAGGATATAATACTGTATAATAGGTAACTAATATAAAGAATAATAGAGGATATTGGAGCCCCCCAGGATACCCCTATAGGTAGTAACCCCGTAAGTGAACTACTTTAATAATAGTTACAATATATCTTAAGCTCTCTCTATTAGAGGATTAATAAGCTTTCATATAAGTTAGCGAAATAAGATACTATAGTAAGTAGTAACCTCTAAGTGGCTACTATAATAGATACTTCTAGCTTACACTAAGATACTCTAGTAACTTCTAGAATAATATCTATTAGGCTAATAGTTTTTAGGGTTAATAATATTATTATATTCCTATTAATAGCTAACTACTAGAGGAAATTTCTTTCCCTACTTCTGAAGTTTTTAGGTAAGTAGAAGGAATACTAAGTATAAGTCTAATAGATAAAAGTTAAGCTTAAGATTAATTACTATTTCTTTAATAGTAATTAGGAATATTAATATCTAATTTACTTTTATTTAGATTCTAGTTTTTAGTAGGTAGTTAAAACTTTCTATATAGTGGGAGGGTTAGAGAACTTCTATAATCTAAATAATTTTATAGGTTATCTAGATAGAATCTATCTAAACCTTAATAGTTAGCTTTACACTATTACCTAGCTATAGAGTTTTAGATAGAAGGAAAAGAAATATCTAACTACTTTTCTATCTTAATTTAAAAAGACTCTAATTAATACTAGATAGTATATATAGCTGGATATAGTCTAGATCTTCCTACTAGAGGCTACCTTATTTTCCTACTTTAAGAAGCTACTTATTATAATTAACTTTCCTATAGAGTATAAACTTTAGTTATCTAAAGTTTAAGATATAGCTTGGAAGCTTGAATATATAAAGAGGTTATTAGTATACTACTAGCTACCCCACTGGAAATCTGCTGCCTATAATATAGAGGGTAATATTATAATAACTAGAGCAGTTAGGAAGTAATAATAATACTAAAGCTTTAGTAGCTCCTCTTCTGCCTCTGAGGAATATTATAAGGACTATTAAGACACTTACTAATATTTTAAGTATAGTAAGAAAAATTATATCTATAGGAACTATAGAGTCTGAAAGTATAAGAAAACTAATATAAAGGTTATAAAAGCTATAGCTGCTCTAGATTATACTGGGGATAACTAGGGGGATAATATTACCTTACTTAGTGATAGTGAGAATTTAGGAAAAAAGTAACTTTAGAGTAAAGTTAGGCTTTAGAGCTAACTAAGGTGGAAGTAATAGAATAGAGGATATAATAGGAAAAGAAATAAGTAAGTAACTAATAGTTAGCTATTATTTAGATTAGAATTAATAGAAGTTACTCTATTAATATACTTATTAATATAGACTGTAATATTTATATTATTATTAATATTTTCCTTATAAAGAAACTTTATCTCCTACTAGTTAATAAGTTAAAGAGATAGATAAGGAGATATACTATTAGGTTATTATTTAGTAATACTCAGAAGGTAGCTATCTTAACTTTAGAAGTTAGTAACTATATATAGAAGATCTATATCTATATTATAGAAGGCTTATAGTTATTTTTATATTTTAGGCAGCTGTGAATAGAGGATAATTACGTTATCTATAATACTGAAACCTAACGGATAATATATAAGAAAGGTAGTATAATAGTATATTTAGAATATTAAGATAGGTTAATATAGTTTAAGGAGATTCAGTTAGTTTAGTTACTTAATACTAATTTATTTGTATTTATCTGTCAGTATACTATATAGTATACTAGTGAGATACTAAGTCTCTACTAAATTATATCTATTAGTTTAGTAGATATTAAGAAAGTATTAGCTCTAAAAGTAGAGGTGAACCTAAGAGATTATATTCCTATAAATATCTTAAAGGAATTCCTAGATCTTTTCTATTTAGATTCAGTATACTAACTACTTTCTAGCTAACTAGAAATAGACTACTATATCTTATTAATTCCTAATAATAAGGAATAGAAATTAGATTTCCTATAGGGATCCTTCTATAGTATATTATAGGAGGAGCTTTTAGTGTTTAAGAAAATTCTAGAGGATTTATTTAATAAGGGATTTATTAAAGTAAGTAGCTTCTCTATTAGTATTTTAATCCTCTTTATGAGAAAGCTAGGTGGAGGAATATACTTCTGTGTAGGTTATAGAGCTTTTAATATAATTATAAAGAAAGATTATTACCTCCTCTTCCTTATATTAAAGATCCTCTAGAGAGTTACTACTATTTATTAGTATATTAAGTTTAATATTATTATTATATTCTATAAGATTAGAATTAATAAAGTAGATTA